>JAFVLL020021878.1:0-19104 GCA_021397915.2 Tor tambroides
TCAGTTTTTTCTTTTTAATAAATTTACAGACATTATTAAAATTCTGTTTTCACTTTGTCATTATGAGGTACGGCATGTAGATTAATGAGAAAAAACATGAATTTAAACAATTGTAGTATCAGGCTGCAACATAAAAAAATTGAAAAAATTTAAGGGGGTCTGAATACTTTCCGTACACACTGTGTGTGTATATATATATATATATATATAAAGATAAAGATTTATATAAAGATTTATATATAAAGATGAGATTTTTTTTTGATTCATCAGAGGAAGTAAATAAGGATTTATTTAACTGACACCATTTATTTATTTTTCAACATTTCTACAGACATTGTGATAATTTCATTCTCATGAATTCATTTGGCCACGATAATAGAGCAGTAGAAAAAATCTGATATTGTATGAGCCCAATTTGAGTAATTATGATCAGTAAAAGCTTTTTTAAAGAGAGACCTTGTTAAACAGTCTGAAAAGACATGTACAGTAATACCACAAGAGATATTTGAAGGATCATGTTATGAGGCTTGCAGATACTGTAAATCACGATATTCAGAATTTCCTTACACCCCCTCACTTGTGAGCAGTGGATCAGGCTCAGACTTTAAGCCTGCCAGATATCCCGAGTCTCTCCCAGGAGCCAATACGGCATCCCTCTGACCCAACCCTCATCCATATTTAAGGCAACTGCATGCTCCGTTTAAGAGCTGATAAGAGCTGATGTACATCCCCCAAATCATTTCTCCCCAAATAGTTATTTTCCAAATCTTTAAAGTGCATATGTGACCCAAGTCTGGTTTTCACATCCCCCGATCCATCATTCCCTCTGTGCATGATAGAATGGCAGCGCAAGGTCATTCCGACTTTCAGGGGGATCCGGGGGAGGTGGGGATGCGGTGATGTGGCCTCTGGGTTTTAACCCCCATTTTCCCCACCATCTGCGAGGCTGTCAGAGAAGGTTATGACAGGGTTAGGACGGGGTTACGACCGGGCGGGAGCTCAGTGGGGAGGTTTCCGCCCACACGGTCGACTTAGAGCTCTCTGACAGCCGTACGGAAAAGAAGTCGCCCGGGCCTATGCCTACAGCCAGACGAGATGTCAAACTCGCATTTGAACTCGATTGGCCAGAGTGCACTGACTGAGCTGGCCAGGAGGGAGCAGTAGCTCTGGCCATGAGAGAGATCACACACACACACCGAGCCACATCCACATCCCTGCCAAAAGTCACGGCTGCGCTGGAGCCAAACACAGTTTTAACACCGTATGCTTACACACACAGTCCCTCACATACAAGCCTGGAATCTGGAGAGAAAGAGGCCATTTAGACTGACAAGCACACATGCGCACACACGGTTGTCTTTTTATTTAAACAGCGGGACACGGGTATGGTAGCGAGCCGCCAGGCTTTTCTCCATGACGGGTCATTTCTGGCAAGTTACGCCAGGTGGCACAGCTTCCTTCTGGCACCTTTGCCAGTTCATGGCGGGCACACATAATGACAGTTTAATCGGCTGACCACATTTGTTGCTCTTTCTGCTGGGTAGATTCCAGTCACGAAAGCTGCAGTTAAACATCTCCTACTCGAAGTGACGTTAACAAGCAACCTTGTTGACTTACTGAAAGTGTAGATGAGTACTTTATGAAAATCATATAGCCTAGAGTGCAGGCAAATGTGTAGTGTGGCTAAATCATTATCACATACACGGCTGTCTCAATGGATGATTTCTAAAAAAAAAATAAATAAATAAAGCTTTCAAGAACATATCCAGATCATTTGCACTGAAAAATAAAACAATAAAAATAAGAACTTATATTTTGTTGAGAGATAATGAAGTCTAGAAAAATAAGGATTCAATCCATGTGTACCATTCAATTTTCTATTATCTATTAAAGTCTCTATTAAGTAACTATATACTGTAACATGGTAGTATTTACAGTATATACTGAATTTAATGTACAGGTTTTAAAATCAACATATTATAGCATTCATTCATCCATTCATTCATTCATATTTTACTCTAAAAAGTCTGAAATATCTGTATGTCAGTTTAAGTTTTTTTAAATTATTGAACTTAATTATATAAAATTATTTTGAAACATTCTTTGCATGACAGTAATTATTTAAATGATGCATTAATATTCAATCCTTGTTCACACAGTGTTTTGAAAAATAAATTAAATTACACATTTACATTACAATTTTATTAATAGCAAAGTAAAATAAATTATCTAAACATATCTTCTAATAACAAATAGCCAAAAAAGTTCTCAAAATAGGCCTCACTTTATGTAAAATATATTTTTTTCATTCATTCTTTTGTTTGTTTTTATTTACAGAGCTGAAGTAATAAAGCAGAGTAACAAGTCTTTTTTTTCATTAAAAAGGAGGGAGGGGGGGTATTTGCAAGCAGTCAGAGGTGTACTAATTGAACCATTTATACACTCTCCTGACCTGACCAGTAAAAAAGGATAACAATGGAGCATGTTTAACCTTGAGCAAGAGGAAATCAGATAATAGAGAATAAAAATGTTTACATTCAAAGAGCGTTCACAGTGCAAGCAGTGTAAATATGGAAGATGTGCAATCAAACAGAGCAATCAGAGATATACAGCTGACACTGTCCTGCTCTGACCCCAGCAGCTCCTGCCATAACACTCACTAATGGAGCTGTGTGTACTGCACTGACCTTACAACATCCCTCTCTCTCCTGCCTGTGAGATACCACACATACGCAACCTCAGCCTAAACTCAATTGCTCTTCCTCAGTCCTTATCTAAATGTCTCTGGCAATAACACGTTGTCAAAACAACCCACTCTGCATAGTCCATATTTTAATGGGGAAAGTCCAGACTCAGTGCTGAGAAAAAGACAATTCTGACCCAACATATGGTTTTAATCTTACAGGACTTCATGAGATGTAACCACCTCCTACTCAGTTCAGTATTTAGTGCTAGTATTTTTCCAGTTGATTCCCAATAAGATCCCCCCGCCCGTGTCCGGGTCCTCTCGTAACCTGTCCGCCAGGGCAGGAGCTGAGGTTTGTGGGACCGGGCTGCAGTGAAGCTGACCACGGTGGTGATGGTTTTAATAAAGCCTGCTTTGTTGGAGATGGTGGTGAGGAAAGTAGCTCTAATTATTTATGGTTTACACATGGCATATTCTGGGTAAAGCACCTATAAATACACCCCTACTGGAAATACAGGCCGCTGTGAAAATAGACAAAGTCAACAACAATGTGAGCCAAGTTTTCAGAAATAAAACTGCTACACTGCACTTCTGCAGACTATTTGAGCAGATCTGGGGTCTATATTTAGGAGAGGTGTGTTTAGATGTGGCCCTGTTGTGCTGGCAGGGTGTTTCATATTGTGGCTTCGCAATGTTATGATGTCATGTTAAATACAGCAAAAAATGGATTCCCTCAAGCTCAGCGTGACATGAACATTTAGCGTTTCAGCGTTATGACATCATTTGTTTTTGTGTTTTTCCAGTGAAGTTTAACGGAGACAAAATGATGGACTTCTGACCACTTGCTAATGCAAGGTTTGCCTTATTTTGCTCACACTCTCACTCTTTAATTTGCTCGCTCATTTGCTCACTCACATATTATCTTACTTATCATATGCTCACTTATTGTCATGCTCACTCTTTCATTCATTCATTCTCAATCACTCGCTCACTTATATTACTAAACAGCTTGCTTATTCACTCCATCACTTACTTGTTAGCTGTCAGTTATTTACATTCACCCACAGCTAACTAACTTACTCATTCACTCACATTTTCATTAGCTTCGCTCGCTCACTTATTTAATTACAATCATTTGCTTACTCGTTCAAGCACTCAATCAATTCACTCACTCAATCTTTCACTCACTCATTCATGAACACTATTTACCCAATCACTCCCTCACTATAATTTGCGCTCATTCATTCACTCACTCACTCACTCACTCACTCAATCAATCATTTGTTCACTATCATTGACTCATTCCTTCGCTCATTTACTCAGTCACTTATTCATTCATTAGCCCACTGATGCACTCACCCACTAATTAGATGTCATTTACTTAGTCGTTTGTTCATTCATTCATTCGGTCACTCAGTGACTCATTTAATCACTCATTCATTAGCTTGCTCACACACTAAATCATTTGTTTACTCACTTGCTCAATCACTCACCCACCCACTCATTCATCCATCACATCATTTACTCAGTCACTCATTAGCTCATTCATTCATTCACTCATTCATTCATTCACTCACTCACTAAATCAGTTGTTCACTCATTTGCTGTGTCACTCATTAGCTCACTCATTCATTCTCTCAATCAGTCAATGACTAACATTTGCTCATTCACTCACTCAATCCATCATTTGCTTATTCTATAAGTATAAATATAACTATCATTTGCTCACTCATTCACTCACTTAATTACTGTCATTTGCTTACTCATGCACTCAAACCTTTGATCACACAATCATTCACTCAGTCATTCAATGACTATCATTTAGTCACTTATGCACTCAATCACTGACTATCATTTGCTCAATCATTTACTAACTTAATCATTTGTTTACTTATCCAGTGACTATCAATCATTTGCTCAGTCACTCATTAGCTCATTCATTCGTTAGCCTACTGATTCTATCACTCACTCACTGTCAATCATTTACTTAGTCATTCACTCAATCATTGCTAACTCCACTCGTTTACTGACTCGTTTACTTCTCACTCACTCACTGACTCATTCACTCACCCACCCAATCATTCATTCTGTCATTCATTAGCTCACTCAAACACCCATTACTCACTAAATCTTTTTGCTCATTAGCTCAATTGTTCAACTACTTGCTCCATTTTTGTCATACATTCATTCACTCACTCACTCACTCAAACATAGCTAACTCATTTACTCATTCTTTAGCTTAATCATTTGTTCACTCACATTTACACATTAGCTTATTGATTTGCTCAATCAATCATTCACTCAGTCATTCACTTGTTCATCCATTCAATCATTTACTGATTCACTCATTGATTCAATAACTCAATCATTTACGCAGTCTCACTCATTCATTCAATCATGAACTCACTCACTCACTCTCTCTATCTCTATCTGTCTCTCTTCTACAGCGTGTGACTTCAGGAGCCCAGTCTCTGAGACACTGAACTCTTGCCCTCAGTTCCTGAGTTCGCTCCACCCAAAAAGCCTTAGAGTTTAAAAATAGACACAATCCAAACAGAGAAACCGCTTCTACAAAAATCCCCCATGAAGTCACAGCCATTTGAGTGGCTCCGACTGACAGCTTTAGCTTCTTATCAAGAAATTCACATCCCCACACTCTCAAACACACAATCCTCTTCACAAACTATTTCCATAGCAAATGCTGAGCCAGGAAATTAGCACACTGTCCATTATGCCACTCATGACATACATGAGAGAATAATGTATTTAAGTAGTAATAATAACATACTCCCTAAAAACTTGCTTGCGAATAACATCATTCAGCTTTTTCTGACTCCGTGTCATACCACAGAATTCAGAGATCTACATATTTCACATATTGCCAACACCGCAATGGTGTTCTCCTGTTTTTATTACAGTCTTTCTCCCCGTAAGGAACGGCTGTGATGCTTCCATAAACAATTTGAATGGACTCTTTGTCAAGCCAGGCAGAATGCAAATAATCTTAAATCAAGGGGACCAGAACGCAATGGATATCTCTGTCTCATATTTAGCGTTCACATTCTGCTGGGTAATTTGTGCTGGAATGGCCCCTGAAGCTTTATGGGTCAGTAAAAGTGTTAGAATAAGGAATGTTTTATCCAACAGGGCTTTGTGTGCAAATGTCCCAGTTGATTTACAGAGCGCATTTGCCGGTGATAAAGCCATTGTGATAGAGAGAATGGAAGAGTCGTCCGTATGTATTATTCATACTGTGGTATTTAACAATGAATTTTTTTGTGTGTTCTGCAGCTTAATTGTCTGACTGTAAAACAAATGAAGATCAGCAGCCAGTTGGACGTGTCAATTAAATTTAACAGTCTCCATCCTTAAGAACATAACATCCTGGCCTCAGGGTTGCCGTAGTGCTGAGACCTTGTGTTGATTCAACAAAACACCTTCACATAAACAATGGCATCTCTCACACCGGTACTGTTTATGACACAGGGCCATGCATAAAGCTAGAATCTACATATTTAGGCGCAAATTCACTAAACAGTTGAACCACTTTTGCATCTTATTCACTAACCACCATCCAGCTTAACCAGGTGCTAAATGTGCTGGAACTGAGCTGTTCCATTAGTATTTAAATGAAGGCCGTAATTTTTTTCCAAGCATAAACACGCCTCCTTTCTATGTAAATTAGGCTCGTTATAGATTGCTCCTTATTCACAAAACTCTGCTCAGTTTGACTGCCGCAATTAACATTCACAGAAAGCAGGCAATAAACAGAATTTCATTTAAAAAAAAAGATGTTTATTTAAATTTTCTATTAATTATGGCAAGAGTAATTTATCAAATGATGGAGATCAGGCATATATTAAGATAAGACAGTGTAATGGAGCACACTTTCTGCATTTTAAAGAGCAATTCAGTGCTTTACAGTCCCAGCAAAGTATAGCAGATTGTCATAGTCTGCTGCGTTCTCCTCAAACTGGCACTCAAAACTGACCCACAAAATAGACAATTGCATCGTTAAATATTTTAAAGGGGTCATATGATGCGATTTCATGTTTTCCTTTGTCTTTGGAGTGTTACAAGCTGTGTGTGCATATATAAGATCTGTACAGTTGCAAAGATTAAAGTCTCAAACCCAAAGAGATATTCTCTATAAAAGTTAAGACTCTGCCACGCCCCCCTAAAACGGCTCATTTAAACACGCCCCCACATCTACGTCACAGTGCGGGAAGATTTGCATAGCACCGCCCAAACATATACGCAATGAAAGAAGGTGTAACTTTTATTCATGCTGTAGTATTGTTGTTGCCGCCGCCATGTCGTGGAGATGCTGTGTGTTTCATTGTGAAAGCGAAATTACTTTGTTTGGCCTTCCAAATGAGTACACAACTAGAAATCAGTGGTTAAGTTATATTTACAACACTGTTCCAGAACAGTACAATGCAAATATTCGAGTGTGTGCAGCGCATTTTACGGAGGACTGTTTCCTGAGAGAGTAGCATACAGTGTGAACACTATGAATGGCTGTGAACACTATAAAGTGGGGCAATTCCAACGTCGCAAGGACAGTCTGGTGCTTCTGACTCACAGCCTGTAAGTACGTTTCAATATTTAAATAATTTGCTACTGACTATTCAAACGCGAGTTGAGCAGTGTAGAGTAGCGCTTGTTTGGCGTTTCTACGATCACAAATGCAGACATGGTAATGTTTAAGCAGCACGGTACAATGTGTAAAAAGACCGTATGAGTCATTATAATCAGTAATTATGTCCTCACTGAATGCAACAAATGCCTCGTTTATAATGGGTTTTATTGTTTTAGTCTCGCGCCGGGACACGGCATCACAACATGGTAAGGGGCGTAACATTTCCGTCACACGCTTGAGGAATTCGGCCAATCACAACGCACTGGATAGCTGGCCAATCGGAGCACACCTCGCTTCTCAGAACGATGAGCTTTGTAAAAATTGGTGCATTTCGGAAAGGCGGAGCACAAAGGAGCAACAGTAATGTACAGTATGTGGAAAACGTTTTTTGAACCTTGAACCACGTAAACATTACATTGCACCAAATACACAAAATAATGTTCTTTTTAGCAACATAATATGACCCCTTTAAATAAATGTATACAATTAATTCATTCATCCATATATATATATATTTTTAAATGGATCTAATACTTACATTTAACAGACCTGATGGGATCTGCTCTTAACTTCACATGCCTCATTCTATTAACTACTTTACGTTGCAGTGGTTGATGGGTAAAAGCCTCTGTTCCATGAAGAATGCCTTCATAACCTCCTGCGTATATTATCTCAGTTAAATCCCATTCCTGGTATTACAGGTCGCATTAAAAGAGGAGGATTGCTCACAGATTTGCAGTGATGACAGTAAAGGACTGATTAGAGAATATAATTGATTGGATACAGTTAGAGGGATGAGGAGATGAGAGCTGATCACTAAGATTGAGATTGGCAGATGGGTAAAATGGATTGGATAGACTTCTCTGCGGGTGAGAGACCAGGCAACAGGAAAATGGTTGCATGTAGAGGGAAAGATTAAAAAGAGACTTATTAACATGAGAATGAGAATGAAAAAGAGCTATTTTTGTTTAGCGTGGGTGGCTGGTTTTAATATATTTGCCAGGAAGCAAATGTGTGACGTAACCAAAACAATAGGGTATAAACAAGCTCAGACTGCGAAAACTGTGTCAGTTTGTAAGAATATGATATTTAAGTCTGCTTATTTTAGGTAAGAATTCCTGTGGCTACTCATATAAATGCACATACAAACACATAAATCTTCTCCAATCCACCTGCCACAGCATTTAAAATCATTTGCCTATTTTTATCAAACAGTGTCTCAGCAGGACAATTGTTTCATGATGTCGACAGGAAGTTGTTATCTGATACTAAACTCCAAAAAAAAAAAAAATCCTTTCTTGACAGTTTGTATCCTGAATGTGGGAGTTCTGCACTTCAAGAGAAACAAACATAAATGAAAGATGTATACGTGTGTGTTAGCAGGGCCACAGACCCAGAATATAAGATATGTAAGGGCCATTTCCTTCTTCCTGCTCAGCAAAACCTAGATTTCATAATCGGGGGAAATAAGGACCCACCACATCGATACCCTCACGCACTGAGAGAAAACAGACACAGTCAGGACAGTTAAAAATCTCTCCACCAGGGGGGCAAAAGGCCTGTAAGGACAGTATAGCATAAATAAAACCAAATGCACTCTGCAGCTAGCTCTCTGCTCTGTAGGATCAACTAACAGTGCAGCTCTGTTGTGATTGGCTAACACCCTGATTCAGCCATGTAGGCATTCAGCTGCCTGTTTTGATTGGCAGAGAGGTTTCAACAGCTATACAGTGGCTCCAAGATGTATTTGCACACTTAAGCCACACTTTAAAACTTGAGAATAGTGCTGCTTAAAATAACAAAATATCAAAGCAAGTGGATTTATTTTAAAGAAACATCTTAGGCACATTTTTAAAGCTAAACATTTCACCAAAAAAAAAAAAAAGTAGTTAGGTTTTAAATTAGACCCCCCACCAAGAACCCTGAGAGAGAGAGAGAGAGAGATTTGTCTTCCTGACATAATTCAATTTAAAAAAAATAAAAATTGTTGTTGTTATTATTAGTATTATCAGCCATTAACACTGCTATTAAAATATGACAATAATATTGCAGCATAACTTATATATTCATATTTTTTGACTCACTGTACAACATTTAAATATTTTTAGTCTCTATGAATTGTTACATTGGTTTACATAAGTGCAAACAATAATTATCTTCTACGAGATGTTGGGTTAAAAACAGCAGTGTATATGTTTGTTTTTGGAAAATTAGTACTTTTGTTCAGAAAGGACAGTGACAGTAAAGACATTTGTATTAATGTTACAAAATATTTTTATTTCAAATAAATGCCATTCATTTTTTCTTATTTATGTATTATTATTTTGCTGTTCAAGAAACATTTCTAATTATTATCACTGTTGAACATTGTTTCGCTGCTGCTTTTTTTAGTCAAAGCATTCAAAAATAAATAAATAAAATAAAATTTAAAAAAAAAGGCAGCAGCACAACTGTTTTCAACAGCAGAAAATCATCATATTAAAATTATTTCTGAAGGATCATGTGAAATCACAAATCAGCTTTGACATCACAGGAATAAATTATATTTTAAAATATATTAAAATTTAAAATAACCATTTTTTATTTGAATATATTTCCCCATATTACTGTTTTTACTGTATTTTTGATGAAATAAGCATATGCAATATGCAGCCTTGATAGACATAAGAAACGTCTTTCAAAAATAAATACATAAAAACCATACCTATAGACATAGAAACTTCACATGTTTGTTTGTCTATCTTGCCATACACATACAGAGCTCACACACTGAGCACAGATCTCTGGTTCTGAGCACACGACTACTTTCCTCTTCCTTTGTGTACATCTGTAGGCCTGCGATCTGCCACCCATATCTTTCCTGTGATCTGAAAGTCTATGTGGGAGTCCAGCGCATTGCCAGAGACATACAAAGGCAAAAAACTTCCCACACGTACACACACATATGTTAACCGCACGCGTGGCTGCTCGACGTCTGAGAGACCACAGCAAAGCCAGACCCCCGGTTTTTCAAAGCAGCGTATCTTGACATGTTTCATCTCCTCCAGGTAAGCTTGGGATAAGCAGCCGTTTTATTTAAGAGACTCTTTGTGTTACACAGTCGATTAGAGAGATTGTCAGCCACATCCTTTGAAATTACTCCCAGCACAAAACATCACTTGGTACCTTCAAAAGCTCATAAGTCACTTCAAACTGGCGAAAAAAAGAGCTTTTCTTCCTGTGTAACTATAGGGAGGCGTTGAGTAATGAAGACCACAACAGTAAATTATGAAAATTACAAGATACAATGTTTTGATGATATACAGTTACCACTGAGAGTTACGTAAAAAGACCACATGAATAAAACTCGGGCTGTTTAGTGCCACATAAGGGTTATACAGAGGACACAACTGAATTCATTGTGCACCAAGCAATTTTCACATAAAAAAAATAAATAAAATTTACAACAAAAGAAATTAATAGTACTTTGACCAAGAAGTTTACAATGCTGAGACAAACACTTTATCCAACCAAATGACCCAGAAAAAGTTATTTTTATTCTACATGAGAGTGGTCTCCCCTCACGGTGGCTGCCATTTTGTGATCACATGACCTGCTAAATCCTTCTTACTGTATCTCATTAGTGGACACTGGTTGCTGAATAATAATATATATAATATTATATATACTAATTTTAATATTACACAAATATAATGCAAGCAAATACAAAATGAAGTTTTTAAATGATGATTTCATTTATTAAGGGAAAAAAGCTGTCCAAACCTACCTGGCCCTACGTGAAAAATTATTTGCCCCCTCCTTTTAAATCATGAAAGAACTGTGACTAACCACATTATTTTAGAAAGCGGAGTTAAATTTCACTAGCCACACCCAGGCCTGATTACTGTCAGTCCTGTTGAATCAAGAAATGAATCACTTAAATGGAACCTGTCTGACAAAGTGAAGCGTGCTTAAAGAGCAACACATCATGCCGCGATCTAAAGAAATTCAAGAACAGATGAGAAACAAAGTATTTGACCTGTATCAGTCTGGAAAGGGTTCTAAAGCTATTTCTTGGGCTTTGGGACCCCAGCGAACCACGCTCAGAGCCATTATCTACAAATGGAGAAAACTTGGAACAGTGGTGAACCTTCCCAGGAGTGGCCACCCTACCAAAATTACTCCAAGAGTGCAACGATGACTCATCCAGGAGGTCATAATAGAACCCAGAACAACATCTAAAAGAACTGCAGGCCTCACTTGCCTCAATTAAGGTCAGTGTTCATGATTCAACAATAAGAAAGAGACTGGGCAAAAACAGAATCCATGGGAGAGTACCAAGGAAGAAGCCATTGCTGACCAAAAAGAAAACACAGGCTTGTCTCACATTTGCCAAAAAATATCTTGATTATCCCAAGACTTTTGGGCAAATATTCTGATGAGACAAAAGTTGAACTTTTTGGAAGGTGTGTCCCCCGTTACATCTGGCATAAAACCAACACAGCATTTCATAATAAGAAGATCATACCAACAGTCAAACATGGTGGTGGCAGTGTGATGGTCTGGGGCTATCATGAATTCATGAATTCTGCACTCTATCAGAAAATCCTGAAGGAGAATATCCGGCTTGGGTTATGCAGCAGGGCAATGATCTGAAACTCACCAGCAAGTCCACCTCTGAATGGCTCAAAAAAACTAAATTAAGGTTTTAGAGTGGCCAAGTCAAAGTCCGGGCTTAAATTTGATTGAGATGCTGTGGCATGACCTTAAACAGTCCATTCATGCACGAAAACCCTCCAATGTGGCTGAATTAAAACAATTCTGCAAAGAAGAGTGGGCCAAAATTCCTCCACAGTGATGTGAAAGACTCATTGCCAGTTATCACAAACGCTTAACTGCAGTTGTTGCTGCAAAGGGTGGCACAACCAGTTATTAGATTTAGGGGGCAATTACTTTTTCACGTAGGGCCAGGCAGGTTGGGACAGATTTTTTTCCCTTAATAAATGAAATCATTATTTCAAAACTGCATTTTGTATTTACTCGGGTTATCTTTGTGTAATATTAAAATTTGTTTGATGATCTGAATCATTCATGTGTGACAAATATGCATAAATATATATAATATTATTGAAAAAATATCAAACAAGATAAATATGAATTTTACTGTATTTTATTTCACAGTAAAATAGAAAGTTGTTAATTAAAAATAAAAAAAACTGTTATTTTACTACATTCCAATACTATTATTTAATTTTTAGTTGCTTAATTTCTTAAAACCATAGAGCTTTTATTTTTGGTGGTAAACTTCAGGGAGCCCTTAAAAGCTTCTCATTTGTTGACAACAGCCAGTTTATAAGCACTTCTCATTACAAGTTTGGGAAGATGTTTGACCACAAGCTGCATTTCCAAATACACATTATAAGCAACCCAAACTCAGAGCAGATGCAGAGATTTGCAGAGAGTTTGTGTGAAACGACATTTACTGTGAACCGAGCCACTTCGAGACACTGAAAACACTAGATCATTGCTATAACAAGCCATATCACGGTTACAGTTTTACTTCAATTCTGAATCACGTAGCCCTACTTTGGATGCCAATCAGGCGGTCTCTTCTTGTCTGTGAGCGATTCTCCGCCAGAATATGAAGCAAAGTGAACCATTATGAACTAATCGAAGCATCTAAATGAAGCTCTCCGTCCCTGAAGGAAAGACCCACACACCATCACCCCTCCAGCCTTTTTAACAGATGAAATCAGTCAGTTTTCAGCCTAATTGGGATCTTGTTAATTGCATACATCGCTTTTCATACGTAATTAGGAGACACTTTTAGTGACACCATTAATATGGGTATTTGAAAAAACCTGAGGCGAAGTGAATAAACGCATAAGCTGCAACAAAATAAAGGGCAAATGTCTAGAGGAGACACTGGAGATGGTGAATAACTCTATAAAACATCAAGCGTAAATAATCAAAGAATGAGGATACAGTAACTATTAAATGTACTCAGAATCAGGGTGTCAAAGTTACGGTTTCTCAGCAATTAACACCTCGTCCGTGCTGAAATACACGAGTATGAAGGAAATCTTTATTCTACATGGTTCGTGCATGTGCAGTATAGTAGTGCACTGTATATCAATGTTAATGCTCAGAATCCATCATAAAGTTTTGTGATCACACTTTTTTTTTGCCCTCGTTGAATATGGATTGTGTATTCGCTTGCCACATGGTATTATAAATAATCCATTTGATTTACTGTTTCTGAGCAGGCAGTCATTACAGCCACAGAGATATTTCATAAACTACAAGCGATCAAATATTGAAGCAGAAAAACAAGTGTCTGATGGAGAGCAGTAACAACAATTGTCCATCATGTGTTGCCAAAGTGACTGACAGATGTTTAAATATGTCTCCGCAGATGTGCGTCGGATTAATTTTGTATGTCGTGGACATAATTATGGGGATGTCAGCATCACTTAATTTCACTCTTTAACATGTTTAAAAGCGGACGTTACATTTGCACGCTTAATCGAGCCAAAATGAAGTGAAGGGGCAGGGCAGCTTTCCAGCCGCCGTTCTCAAGAGGAGCATCTCGTTTTTAATGTGTTTTCACATACAGGCTTCCAACAGCAGAGATTGTGTGGGATTTTTTAACTGATATTCCTTTGTGGAAAAGCATTTAATAAAACGGACTAATTAAGTATGCAAATGAGCTGAATATAAGGGAAAATGTGTAGCCCTAATGTGTTAAAAGCCTTTGGAAAACTAGTTAAAAGCCCTCCACTGTTGAGAGAGGAAAATATTAGTCATCTCAGAGGATTTAAATGTTATAAACAGAATGAATGAACACATTTATTAGCATAACAAAACATAACCAACCACGCTGACAATCCTTAATGTACCTTCAGTAAGTAACAATGCATACATAAGCGTCTGCGTGGATGAAATATTAAAAGCGTGTTTCAAAATCATGTTTAAATTTTTAAAAGCTCTTGCTGGTTGGATACATCCTCGCATGTTTTCTCTGTGAACTGCAATAACACTTCCTCTTTCAAACGATGTTATGGTGACTAATCATGAGGCACATTCTTCCTACTTTTGTATTTGTTCTTTGCTGTCTAAATGCCTTGTAAACAATACAGCCATGCTTACAAATCAGAGAGAGTTGGATAGAGAGTTGGACTTGTAACCCGAAGGTCGTGGGTTCGAGTCTCAGGTCCGGCAGGGACCACGACTGAGGTGAGACCCTTGAGCAAGGCACCAAATCCCCCCAACTGCTCCCCGGGCGCCGCAGCATTGGCTGCCCACTGCTCCGGGTGTATGTTCACTACTGTGTGCGTGCACTTGGATGGGTTAAATGCAGAGGACATATTCTGAGTATGGGTCACCATACTTGGCCACACACCACTTCCCTTTCCTTTCCCTTTCCCCTAAAGGGACAGTGCTCTCAAAAATGAAAATTGTCATTCCAAAACCATATGCCAGAAATTCTATGCTAGAATATCCTTTATGCAGCTTTCAAAAAATGTCAGCCAAGAGCACAAATGAGGCAAAGATACAACTTGTGTGCTATATTCCAAGTCTTACAAAGCCATAACACAATAGCTTTGTGTGAGGAAAGGGCTAAATTTAAGTATTATCCATTGATGAAGTGAAATTGTCCTGAAATTTCTGTCTAGTCTGAGCTTGCATTCATAATTCAAAAGAGAATCAAAGATTGTTTAATCCACATATTTTTTATGCAAAATTTGTGATCACACAAAACACCAAGATGCAAATAAAATGTCCAAATTTGCATAGAAATCAAGCTGATTTGAGGTGGACATGTATCTCCACCTCAAATCAGCTTGATTCTATGCAAATTTGGATATACAAGTACAACATCAACATATACAGTCATGGCCAAAAATATCGCCACCCTTGGTAAATATGGCGGCTGTTAAAATTAATCTGCATTGTTAATCCTTTTGATCTTTTATTTAAAAAAATTCACAAAAATCGAACCTTTCATTGGATAATAAGAACTTAAAATGGGGGGAAATATCATTATGAAATAAATGTTTTTCTCTAATACAAATTGGCCACAATTAATGGCACCCTTTTATTCAATACTTTTTGAAACCTCCATTTGCCAGTTTAACAGCTCTAAATTTTCTCCTATAATGCCTGATGAGGTTAGAGAACACCTGACAAGAGATCAGAGACCATTCCTTCATCCAGAATCACTCCAGATCATTCAGATTCACAGCTCCATGACGGTGCTTCTTCTCTTCAGTTCACCCCACTCATTTTCTACAGGGTTCAGGTCAGAGGACTGGAATGGCCATAGCAGAAGCTTGGTTTTGTGCTCAGTGACCCATTTTTGTGTTGTTTTTGAGGTTTGTGTTTGGATTATTGTACGGTTAGAAGATCCAAACATGGCCCATTATAAGATTTCTAATAGAGTCAGTCACTTATTGATTTTTTTATCTGTTGGTATTTGATAGAATCCATGATGCCATGTGTCTAAACAAGATGTCCAGGACCTCCAGCAGAAATACAGGCCCACAACATCAAAAATACAGCAGTATATTTCATTGTACATGGAGTACTTATCCTCTGCGTTCACCAAACCCATCTTGAGTGTTTGCTGCTAAAAGCTAATTTTTTAGTTTCATCTGACCATAGAAGCCAGTCCCATTTGAAGTTCCAGTCGTGTCTGATAACTGAATATGCTGGAGTTTGTTTTTGGATGAGCTAGGAGAATTTTTCTTGAAACTCTCCCAAACAACATGTGGTGATGTAGGTGCTGTTTAACAATTTTTTAAAGGTTTTCTGACCCCGAAACTCGACTATTTTCTGCAATTCTCCAGCTGTGGTCCTGAGTGGTCTTTAGCCATCAAATCCTCCTCCCTCACTGCATTAGGACGATATAGACACACGCCCCTTCCAGGCAGTTTTAACATTTTATGTTGATTGGAAATTCTCTTAATTACTGCCTGATGTGTGAAATGGGAATTTTCATCGGCTCTAGCTCTTTTCTTAAAGCCACTTCACTAATTTGTGAAGCTCAATTATCATTTGCTGCACATCAGAAATATATTCTTTGGTTTTTCTCATTGTGATGGATGATTAAGGGAATTTGGGCTTTGTTTTCCATCGTATTTATATTTCTGTGAAACAGGAAGCCATGGCTGGATAATTTCATGTTCATAATCACACTGGAGTGCTGAAAATTGTGAATATGAATGGGAATATAATTCAGAGATATTTTACTCATAAGAATTTCTAGGGGTGCCAATAATTGTGTCCAATGTGTATTTGAGAAAAACATTTATTTCACAATGATATTTCCCCCCATTTTAAATTCTTATCCAATGAAAGGTTAGATTTTTGTGAATTTTTAAAATAAAAGATCAAAAGGATTAATGCAGATTAATTTTCACAGCCTTCTTAAATCATATTTACCAAGTGTGCTGATATTTTTGGCCATGACTGTATATACCAGTACATCAACATATATATTTTTTTACTTTGTTAAATGTTAACAAACTATAAACAATGGGTCTCATTCACTAATAATTGCACTAATTATTTGCCATTTACACATGCAGGAGAATTTTTCAAGAAAAATCTCTGCCTACTTCACAACATGCATGTACGCACATGAATTTGTTCTTATACTTGTTCTAATTTTAATGAATTTTGAGGATTCTAAATGACATCTGCTTTTAAATTTAAATTTCATCTCAACAAGATTACAAGGCCGCCCAGAGTATGTGCTTTTTGTGCAAGTGTGGTTTCAGTTGTTCCTACATTTGTTCATAAACTTAAAATAAATTAGTTTTAAATTTTTGCTCATACAATTGTTCATACGCATATTCTATGCACAAAAAACACATGGCCAATGTATAGAAACAACATAATAAATATTAAAAAAAAATAAATTAAAAAAACCTGACGTAGTTCAGGGGAGTGAACTATCCCTTTAACTGTACACTACATGTTGGGGTGACGCTCAGTTGTTAGACTTTAGTCTCAGCTTCACTGACTTCCTGTGCAAATAATGGGCCAAAATAAGGGTGTAATGGACCAGTGTGGTACAAACACATCACAGCCAGTGTGTGGGTGTGAGATCGTTTATGCATGCCTAAACCAAACACTATAACCCCCCTCAGAGATGTAATACAAAAGTCGAAGAGAGATTGATTCAGTGATGCAACAAGACGGTAGTTTCAGAATATGGAATTAGCCAGGAAGAAAGTTCACTGCCTTGACACAGAAAATATGGGCATGATAAAAGTTTTAGAAGGTCAGGTTGTATGGATCCCTTCCCGATTTGATTCCTAGCGTCGTGGTTGATTATGCTAGTCAGGAATTTCCTGATTTGACTTGATCTATAGGCATCAGGGGTCACGAGTTCTCTGTGTAATGCACAGAACTGTACATACTCTATATTTCAAAGCACAGTAAAAAGCATCCACACGCAGATGTAATCCTAATTCAAACCAGCCCTGAGTGCTTGTGCATGAGCCGACAGGAAAAGATGGAAAATAAAGAGGAGGGCAGGATGTAAATGGAAAAGGAAGAAAAATATAAAAACAGAGAGTGAGACTGCGAAAGATGGTTGGAAAAAGATGAGGTACTGTAAGGCTTTGAGAGCAAAATGGACAAGGGGAAATGAGGAAAAGGAAAGGGTTAAATCAGAGGAATGTGCATGGAATGACTAAATATGTATGTAATCACTCAGACATGGGATATTTGACTCTTTAAAATGCTTTAGATGTTTTCTATTTAAAATACCACTTCTTTGACGGCTCTGTAGGCCTGTGAACTCTGGCCTGTGTGTGTAAACCAATCGAATAACTTTGAGGCGGTTCTCTAATAACCCCAGCCAATGCTGTGAGTCTTGGCGAGACTGTCTGGAAGGTAGAGTTTGGGAAATTATTTATTTATTTTTTTAATTTTGTTGGCTGACACTAGTAGCACAGAAGTAACTTGCAGCAACAAGACTCACTCACAAAATTCTCTCTGGCTATATTATCACACTTCACAAATTATGGGTGAAGGAAAATATGAATATTTATGATCACTATTCTCTGGAGCCTCTAAAGGGATATACACACACTGTATGTATTGCAGTATGTATTGCCCCTTGCAGAATCTGTGAAAATGTGAGTAATTTTAACAAAATAAGAGATCATACAAGATGCATGTTATTTTTTATTTAGTACTGTCCTGAGTAAGATATTTTACATAAAAGATGATTACATTTAGTCCACAAGACAAAAAAATAGCTGAAATTATTACAATAATCCCATTCAAAAGTTTGTGAACCCTTGGTTCTTAATACTGTATGTGGTTACCTGGATGATCCACGACTGTTTTTTGTTTTGTGATGGTTGCTCATGAGTCCCTTGTTTGTTCTGAACAGTTAAACTGCCTGCTGTTCTTCAGAAAAATCCTCCATGTCCTGCAGATTCTTCAGTTTTCCAGCATCTTTTGCATATTTGAACCCTTTCCAGCAGTGACTGTATGATTTTGAGATCCATCTTTTCACACAGAGGACAATTGAGGGACTCAAACACAACTATTAAAAAAGGTTCAAACATTCGCTGATGCTCCAGAAGAAAACAATGCATTACAAGACGGGGGGTGAAAACTTTTTGAATTTGAAGATCAAGGTAAATTGTACTTAATTTGTCTTCCGGGAAACATGCAAGTATCTTCTGTTGCTTCCAAAGGGCAGTACTAAATGAAGAAGAAAAAAAATTATATTTCTACAAAATAAGAACAATTTGGACATCTTCATCCTGTTCAA
>JAFVLL020021879.1:0-18240 GCA_021397915.2 Tor tambroides
ATGGGAACAAGTACTGCGTTCCTGGCCGTGCTATGAGCTGCACGCCTCAGTCGCTTCATTCGAAGAAATCTGAGATGCGGCGGTGGATTATATAGCCAGATGCCCCGCCCATTTTGGCAGGCTATGGCGGGCTGCATAGCCATAGGCTCGCTCAGCGCCGCCGCCGAGCCATTGGTTAGTTTTTATAGCACTGCACGAACCAATGGATATGCAGTTTCACTGCGTGCTTGAAAAGGCTTCAGTGGAAGAGGAAAAAAAGAGTTTTTCCCATACAAGCATCTTACGACGCAGTACTCGTTCCCATATCTCAGGGAACCGAGGTTACGATAGTAACCGTGTACGTTTTATGCTTAATATTTTTGTGGAAACCATGACCTTTTTTTTCAGGATTCTTTGATGAATAAAATGTTCAAAAGAACAGCATGTATTTGAAATTATATCTTTTGTACCACTATAAATAGCTTTTCTCATATTTGATCAGTTTAATTCATCTTTACTGATCAAAAGTATTATTTTTATTTTAAATCCAAACTCTTTAAACAGTATATATTCTAATAATTATTATTATAATTTCTAATTAATTAATTCTAATAATAAATTCTAGAATTATTTCACATTCACATGCAGTCCAGTCCAAAAGTAAATTAACACCCCTGGCATATCGCATCGTATCCTAACTTCTGATGTTTCTGGGGGTCACAGAGCATTCTGGGGCCCGTTAAGGGGGCTTTTAAACTGATGGGTGGCTCCTCTTTGATCCAGCTGCTCTCTTTCTGATTGGATGCCAGATGGCAGGAGAAACACTCCACTGACGCGCCCCTCGGGTTTAAGAGTACCATTGGAGAAACAAATGGCATAATCCTGTTACACACACAGGGCGAGGGCAGGGGTCACAGATCGGGGCTTGTTCATTTAGCTGATGACAGTTAAGGCTACCAGAAAGAAAGCTGTGCAAATGTATGCAAATTCCCTTAGTGCTATTAAGTGGCGATGCAGAGCCTGTATGCTGTGTATAAATGTATAAAGACACAAAAGATATACAACCACTCAGACATTGCCTCCTTGTTAATATCAATGCACAAATGATTTTAAAAACGCACTGAAGAGATGTGTTCTGGATGAATTCGAAATAACAGATCACTGCAAAAAAATCTGAACCATTCTTTTGAAGATCAAAAAGAATTTTGGCTCTCAGTAAACGGTAAGATTGTCTATAAAGAGCTAAAAAGCACTCACTGTTCGTTTTTCATGTTTCTTTCTGTGAAGTAGCTCTGAATAGGTGTCATTTGTGTGATCCCACCACTTGAACCAAGAACAAACCGTTGTCAGTTATGAGTCACGCATGAATGCATTTAAACACACACACACACACACACACACATACAAACTCTTAGGCTGTGACGCTCCATCAGAATCTAAGCACAGTCCTTCATTCCAGATGTGTGGGCTTCAGTGGCGCCTCTGTTCTCTTACAGTCCTACATAGATCGATGAAAAAGTTCAAAATGCTTTTTTTCCTCGCTTTTTCTCTCCTGTCCTCCTCCACAGTACTGAAAGCTTTTTACATGGTCAGCAAAAAAGAACCACCCAAGATTGATGTTGTGTCAGCTTGTTGTAGTTGTGTGGTCAATAAGTAGAAAAACAACTCACGATGCAAGATGAGGCATATTTAGAGAAACAAATCTACAAACATAGACACATTTTCTGTGCTGACCACTGCAGTAAGGTATGATTGATTGTCCTGGACCTCTACAAACACTATCAAGCATCTTTAGGTCTTTCAGTTTGATGACGTTAAAATTACAAACACCTGCTAAAGGGGAACAACACTTGTTTATCACATGTGGCATTTGGCAAAGGTAAGCCCCATCATCTGTACATTTTTTTTAAAGGTGACACATGTGTTTCCCCTGGATTTGAACCTATAACCTGTTGGTTACCAGTTTAGATCTTTACCCAGTCTTTTAAGCCACACCTCACACTTGCAGGTTTTTCGGTTTAATGAACCAAAGGGAAAGAAACATGTCTGCTTCTGCTCCATCATGCAAAGAATCTTCTGGTTGCCATTCTTACAAGGAATGTGAACAGGATTCACATTCCATTTCATCCAGTTTCTCAGTCTGTTTCTCTTTAATATGGTCATTTTAATCATCTTAA
Source organism: Tor tambroides (assembly GCA_021397915.2). Taxonomy (NCBI): domain Eukaryota; kingdom Metazoa; phylum Chordata; class Actinopteri; order Cypriniformes; family Cyprinidae; genus Tor; species Tor tambroides. The sequence goes on from JAFVLL020021879.1 coordinate 2,157, forward strand.
CATTTTAATCAGTAAGATTATATTGATTTAAAAAACGATCTGTTAAATCAAGCTCAATCAACTCCTCTAAATATTTAATCCTAAAGTAACACATTCGCTTTGCTGACCACTGCGGTAAGATTTTTATAGATTTTCCAAAATAATGTTACACACAAGGAATATTAAAATGTTTTATGATGTATTTGAACCCTTTTCAACAATGACTGTATGATTTTGAGATGCATCTCTCTGATGCTCCAGAAGGAAAAACAATGCATTAAGAGCCAGGGGTGAAAACTTTGAACAGAATGAAAATGTGTACATTTTTCTTATTTTGCCTAAATATTATATTTTTTTAGTATTGCCCTTCAGAAGCTACAGAAGATACTTACATGTTTCCCAGTAGGCAAAATAATTGAAATTTACCCTGATCTCCAAATTCAAAAAGTTTTCACCCCCTGGCTCTTAATGCATCATTTTTCCTTCTGAAGCATCAGTGAGCATTTGAACCTTCTGTAATAGTTGCATACGAGTCTCAGTTTTCTTCAGTGTGAAAAGATGGATCTCAAAATCATACTGTCACTGTTGGAAAGGGTTCAAATACACAAAAATGCTGGAAAACCAAAGAATGTGTGGGACCTGGAGAATAATTAACATTTTTCTGTGGTATCTCACAGCAATAACTCTGATACTGTAAATAGAGATTAACTTAACATGAAATAATATAAACTGTTTAAAACCTCAGAATATAGACCCTTTTTCTGTTAGTAAACATAGTGCCGTTTTTCTGTGGGCGGAGCTTAGCTGGAGGCAGAAAGATTCCACTGACCGCTTCACTAACGCTAGCTATGAAGTCTGTTTAGCTTGTTTTTTAATAATAACTGGAGAAATTCCGATTTTACCTGCATATGTAAGGTATAGATGCACTGTCCAGGACCGCGATTGTTATTTGAAAAGGTTAACTTTAACGGACGAAACCAGATTGGCCGATCCGCACACGCTGTTACTCAAAGGATGGATGATATGACAGGATTCTCTCCGGCTGAGTGACTCACATCTAACGTGTCGGCTATAGTAAAGACAAACTCAGTGTCTACACAGTCTGTCTAGTCATGAAGATGTATATTATACATTAACTATATATTTCAATTTCAGCAGGCAACTATTTTTACAGCTACATTATTATTCCAGCCACAATTAATCACAACAATGTATATACAGTTACATATGATTAAGCATATAAATCGTCAGTTTGTTGTTTTACACACATGCACACAGACATTATTTCATACGCGACATGGTGAGATGCATAAGAAATCTTTAGATGCGCCCATAACAACAAAAGACAATACTTTATTGAACCTTTTCTGATAAGAAGTGTGCGCTGCAAACGCGAGCATTTTTGACAATGGTTTCTGTCCAGTCTGCTCGTTTTATCTCGTTTCACCACAGCTGTCGTCGGTTTTTTGTCTGGCAGTGGCATCAGGTATGCCTTAAAATTTCAAATTGGAGCCTCTACAACAACGATTCGGGCACCCAACATCACAACAAGATGATATTTTAAGCTCCTTATCTGCGCTGTTTTGAATTGGCCGCCTCCAGTTTTCCCTTTGTTTTGCCTCCAGCTAGCGCTGTAACGTAATTGTGACATCGGCCCTAAAAGGGTCTATAATTTTTTTTTTTTTTTTTTTTTTTTTTTTGCCTTTTAAATGATGTCATATCATTTAAATTGTTATCACTAGCAGCGAAAGTCTACATGAAACATTCAGCAAGCTACTGTTCTGTGATTCCTAGAGTGTTTTCTTTTTTTTCTTTTTTTTTCTTTTTTGAAGTGTCTTCATGGTTGCTCAGGTTAATTAAATATCTTAACCTAATTAAAAATAATTAAAAGCACTCACTTATTTTTCCTTATTAAAAGACACATTACTGCGATTAATTTAGGTTAGATTAGAGCACTTTTACTTTTCTGATTTGCACGTTTGTTTAATCTTTATCAGTATCAACATTTGATTGATGAGGTCTGTCATCTCACTAAACATCAATTTCTGGAGGACTAGAGAAGTTGTTTAATATTCTAGAAGAAAACTCCTTCAATCCTGTGAACACATGTACAGTAAAGTATGTTTTCTGCCCTTCTCGCTTACACACAAACCTCTATTCTCTCATCCATCCAAACATACAGAGGACAGACACACTCAATTAGATCAAGTCTGGCTGATCCAGGCCTGAAAGTATCTGTTCACATTTGAGCAGGGAATGAACTGTTGGACATTATCCCTTCTTCCACATCTACAGATTATCTTAAAAGGATGAAGGATCGGGCTATGAGGTCAGTAAAAAAAAAAGGAAATATCTACTAAAAGACGTTTGAAACTATCTCATTAAAACCTCCTTGTCACTCTTTGATCTGATGTTGGATTAGCAGAAACCACAGGATTAGCCCTCTTAAGGGGGGCTAATGGACAGATTAACTCTTGGTTTTTAGGGTGGTTAATTGTACATGATGGTATCAAGTACACACTGACAGCGCATACTACTGTGCAATATTTCTAGATTTATAATCATATGCGTTGTTTTATTAAAGTTCATGATTATTAAGATCGGTAATCGGATCAGATTTGGAATTGTGCCTTGAAAGTAGAGGAGGATAAACTAAGTAATTCAGTTACAGATGAGCCTCCCTTGACATACAAACACGTGTCTGTAATTAAGACAACCATACCTGCTTGTTGTTTGGTTCCATCTTAAAGTTAAAATTAACCTGTAACTGGTCTAGGTCACTATTTCTTAATTGGAAAAGACTAATGTTTACAGTAGTATTTATGAATTGTTTCTTGTCAATTTCTCAAGTCACACATATTTATATTCTGTTATTCTAGCCTGATCTCATTAGTATTCATAGGATGCATATAATGTAGAAGTGATGCAATGTTATACTGAAACATGGACATCTAAAATGTAAAAGTATTTACTGTATGCATAACTTTAGAAATGTAAGTTTATATTATAAATATATTTGTATAATTACAATAACTTCAGTTAGAATATACAATGGAGCCTTTTCACATACACTGTAAAAAATTAATCATGAGTCTTGTAATTTTCATTAAAATATTAAGGTGACAATTAAAAATTGTGTATATATTTCATTAAAGAAATTGTGGTTTGGTGTTGTATAGAAAATATTGAGGACTTTTTACTAATAAAACCAAGAAATGTGTTTTCCTCAGAAAGAGAATTAGCTCAATTTTGCTGTTTTATTTTTATTTATTTTTTTATTCTACTTTATGTGTGTTTGAGTGAAGGGAAACATCTATTAAGAAGAAATGTAGTGCAGATGGATTTTTGTATGTTTGGAAAAACCTACAACATCAGTATGGATTCATAAACCTAAAACACAAACCTTTTCACATATGAACAACTTTAGAGACATACAACACAGGTATAACCTTTTTCAACTACGTAAAATACATATATCTCTGTGTCTGCAGATCACCATGTGAAGTAGGTGCTAATGACAATAAACAGGTGGATCAACCTTCTATCCTAGATCAGCCCTGATTACATCCCAAAGCCTTGTTGTTTGACCCTGACCTGAGCCAGACCAGCCTGATGCTCAGCGGGGTTAAGTTGCTCCACTTTGCTAATACGCTTAAAACGATTAAGGTTTGAACGTAGGAGAAGCAGGCTGGTCCTGGATCAGAGTGAAAGCTGTTTACGACCCTTGATACTGTTGAATGCCGAACAGGTAAGCTGAGAAGGCTAAAATGAATTCTGCTTCATTGGTTTAAAGATGACCTGAGGCTAATCTCGAATAAGGAGGTGCACATAGACTGACTAATCCGTTGGTTAGACAGAAAAACCAAAGTATATGCCTACCCTGCTAGGTTGAGGAATTACATTTACATTTATTCATTTAGCAGACGCTTTTATCCAAAGCGACTTACAATTGGGGAATACATCAAGCGATTCATCTTAAAGAGGCAAATAGACACAGGAAGTGCTCGTAATACCAAGTTTCAAGCATTGTTCAAATAAGTACAAGCTAGACAGGGAAAGATTAAAGAAAAGAGATTTTTTTTTTTAGGATGAAGTCAGATAGTGCCGAAAAAGTTTTCAGTTTTTTTTTTTTTTTTTTCAGCTGAAAACCAGATGAGTACTAGCCAGATGTAAAACTAAAAAAAATTAAATTAAATAAAAAAATTTAAGGCTCATTTAAAACAAAAAAAACTATTTTTCCTATATTAGGGCTGTCTGTCAGTCGATTAAATTTTTAATCTGTGTCATGGCGGACCCCCAAATTCACTATAATTTTACAAATAATACTGTTTTGTGTCACAAAATGTAGTTTTAAGAGCGTTTTAGGCAAGAATGTACTTGTTTGGACTTAAATTTGCTTCAGCGTTTTCAGAGATGAGAGCTCCAGGATGTCAGCGGCCGTTCAACGCTCATAAACCCACCGAGAGTGTCTCACCACGGCCAGATCTTCTGGAATTTACTGCTGGCTCTGATGTCTCTATAGTGGTTAAACATGATATATATTTCGTTTTGGGTAAATCTAACACTCAGTCTTTGTTCTCAATCTATTATTTGCTCCAGAGCAAATAGTTTTGGCTAAATCTCATCATGCTTATGTAACTTCAATGCTGTATATAAGAGTGCTGCCTTTGTACTTTTGACTGAATTGCCTAGCAACTTTTATGATGGCTGTTGTTGTTGTTTATTAGATATTATGATGTAATAAATAAATTTACATAGTGGCTGATTAGAAGAATAAAAAATTGCTAGATGCAAAATGTCCCCAGAATGTGTCATTGGGGTCTTGTTTTCCTAAAAGAAGGAGTTTTCCTTCTTTTATTTTGAAGTTAAACTCCAGCTTCAGTGAAAACAGGCTTACAAAAATGCGTCTCACTAGTAGTGAAATGCTGTAATCATCTGCTGCGAAAAAACAAAGCATAACTGGTGGCTGTTGCGTTCCCAAAGCACGCTAAACGCACAGCACGTGCAATAAACGAGTCCACTGCATTCATTCACTGTGAACGGAGCCTTTCTGAGGAGCAGAAAACACTGGATCACAAGCTGATCACCTGAACGAAGTGCGCGCTATGCTTTCAAACATGCAGTATATACAGACTAGATGAAGGGATTAAGCCATATTGTGCTTTCGGTTTTAGTTAGTTTGACATATACTGTGCCAATGCATAATGGCCCAAAACACAACTTTAAGAAGTTTACAATATATTTTAAGGACTACACATTTTGCCCAGAATACCTATCATTTCATATCATGTAATCATGATAATGTCGAGACAGTTTTACTATTGCAATATCACAATATTGATAATATCATTACATCCCGTTTTGTATCTGTTTTCATCTAGTTCCAAACAAAATAGAAATTTACATGAATGTATTTAACTGGTCCTTCAAATAATTCTCTCTAATCCTCTCTAAGAATTCAAAGATACATCATCAGTTACAGGTTGACAAGGGAGTGTTTAACTGAAAAAAAAAGACTCATTAAAACCAACTCAATATTCTGGGTGAGATAATCTTTTGTGATGAATTTAAAGTGAACAATGTTAATCCAACTAGGAGAATTACTGTCAACTACCATCAGTTACACATTTTCTGTTTTCATTTTTTATGTTTGTACAGTTGTGAGGCAAAGACATACAACCATATGACATCTTTCTCTTAAAGGGGACCTACAGTATTATGCCCCATTTTACAAGATGTAAAATAAGTCTCTGATGTCCCCAGAGCATATCTATGAAGTTTTAGCTCAAGATACACCACAGATAAATTTTTATAGCTTGTTAAAATTGCCACTTTTAGGGTATGAGCCAAAACGCTCTGATTTTGAGTATGTTGCTTTAACTGCTCCCGGAGAAGAGGGTGGAGCTTCAAGAGCTCAAGCTCTGGCATTAGCAGTGCTAGCCTTTGCAAATAAACATTCCACTATTAGTACAAGCCTGTAACCTTTACAGAAAACTGCTCGGTTTCAAAGTCAGTTATCTGATTAAACTGTGCATAATAAATTTACATTTATGAATTACACAGACAGGGAGCACGGCAGGATAAAAACAACATCATAGCTGGTCTCATGCTATCACAAACTTTATAAGTCCCACTTCTGATTATGCGCTCAACAACTTCAAGCGATCAACTCACATTGATTTCATTTGCAACTTTTAACTACCACATTCCTATTTAAGATAATTCTGGTAGCACTTGAAGGCAGAATCAGTGACAACAAAGACAATGATAGCTTTAGCAATTAGCCTTACAGAGTGCCAAAAAGCTCTTTCAGAAAGGAAATTTGGAAACGTGATACTTTGTCTGGAGCTGACATTCATTTAGGGGACTTTACCAATTTTTTCCTGTGATATTTCCTTTGAAAAAGAAATTTAACCACGGTGTCCTCGGCTCAGATGGGGGGAGATTATGGAGACTCCAATGTTCATTAGTGCATCCCAAAACACAACACTTGTAAAGCCTCTTTGACACTGACATTATATATATATATATAGAATGTCATAGTAATGGCAGACTGCAGCTTCTCACTCAGGGTTGTGTTTATGCTAATAGGGCAGAGAGTGTCACAAATGGGTGGGATTTTAACATTATAGGCTGGTTGTTTTCACACACTGTGGCCACACAACTGTTCAAACACCTTATAAAAGTGATTTTTGCATAATAGGTCCCCTTTAAATTACATATGGTCATTTAGCATATCTGGGATATTCCAACTGACACTTTACTGTGCAACATTACAATCAAAGTCTACTGAATATTCTAAGGTGGCATGTGCCAGTTAGTTTGAATAGACATAACGCTAAAGAAATAATTGGTTTTAGAAACCAGGATACCAGCAACAAGTGGCCACATGATCTCTACATGTCACGGTGCACACACGAGGGAGAACTCAGGAACACGGAGATAAATCAAATCATAGTCTTTAATAGAGACATCAGGGCAAGACAAGGCAGACACAGGAACACCGGGGAGTAACAAGTAGACCAGACAACACGAAACCGAACAGGCATGAACTAATACACGTTGAGACAGCTGAACATACTAAACTAATAAATCACTTGAAACAAGGACAGGAAACAAACCAATAAGGACAAAAGAGGCAGGAACACATGACACACGACAGAACCCTGACAGTACTCCCCCCTCCCGAAAGGCTCGTCCCAAGCCTTAACAGTTCCATCAGGGAAGGGGGGGGGATGGGCGCTCTGGAGGCCCCTCAGGAAAGACATCCACAGGAACACAGGACAGGGACCTCCAGAGCAGAACAGATGGAGGCCCCGGAGGAGCTGAGAGCTCTGGAGGCCATGGCGGTGCAGGGAGCTCAGGAAGCCATGGCAGGTGGTCTTCATGGCCTCATTCTTCAGCCCACCCACCCCACCCAGAGCTCTACTACCCCCCCAAAATTTCCTGGGGGAATCCAGGGGGTATCAGGAGCCCTCCGGGGCTAGACACACAGGCCAGGAACAGGACAGGCACCTGATAGCCCTCCAGGGCTAAACACAGGAACAGGACAGGGACAGCCCTCCTGGGCTAGATGGACAGGGACAGGACCAGACAGGACCGCCCTCCTGGGCATGACCGACAAATACAGGACCGCCCACAGGAACAGGAGCCCACCTGGGCTAGCTCGGAAGTAGAGGCTTCTTAATGGGCATGACAAGGAGTCAGGGGCCCTCACAAGGTTCCCTCAGCAACCGCTTCCACTTCCGCGACAGGGAGGCAGGCGGCCCCAGACGAGTCTCCATGGACAAGACATGACAAGTTAAAATGTTCCTGTGGGCACAAACACAAACATGGCTCTCCTGGCCGTGACGTGTGGACTTGATCCACGGAGAGGGTAGCGGCGGCAACGGGCATGAGTCAGCGGCAATCCGGCGGGCATTGAGTCAGAGGCGGGTCGGCGGCGTGAACAGGGGAGCCGCGGACATGATCCGATCCGTGGACCGTGGCGTGAACGAGCGGCAGCCCGTGATCTGGACTGGGGAGCGGCGGACGGCGGCGACTTCCCGCGATCGGCAGGCTGGAGGGCTCGCGGCCAACGGACTCGCGGCTATCCCGCCGAACTCCCACGCGTTGCTGTCGCGGGTTTATGGCGGGATGATGAGCGGCGACTTCCATGCCGCGGGGCAGACAGACAAAAAACAGGAACAAAATAAAAACTTTCAAAAAACGAAAAACAAAACGTGATGAAGGGGCGCCGCTTACTGTTTCGGTCTGGTCTTCTGTCACGGTGCACACACGAGGGAGGACTCAGGAACACGGAGATAAATCAAATCATAGTCTTTAATGGAGACATCAGGACAAGGCAAGGCAGACACAGGAACACCGGGGAGTAACGAGTAGACCAGACAACACGAAACAGAACGGGCATGAACTAATATACACACGTTAATGAGACACACAGCTGAACATACTAAACTAATAATCACTTGAAACAAGGACAGGAAACAAACCAAATAAGGACACAAGAGGCAGGAACACATGACACACACGACAGAACCCTGACACTACACTACACTGACCTATTTGGCCCATGTCTGGTCTACCAAATAAGGTACCTTTCCTCACCCAAAACATATTTTGTTGTGCATGAGAAAGACTGGAAGAATTGACAAATGCCTTTTTTTCATTTTATTTGAGGGATAATGGTGTGGTTGTTATGATTCATAGTACACAATGTGCTGGCTAGCTGAGCTTTTGCAAGATATGATCATCATGACACAACAGTAAGGTTGGGGATTTCTTTCATTTTCAACACAAACGGCTTGTAGAAGACCTGGCAAAAGGGACAAAAAAGAGGAAACGACAAAATGGCACAGGCTGAATTGGCCGGTCAAATGATGCCTTTGGTCCTGGTGTGAAGCTATATATCACTAAATGATACTAATTTAAACTCTCAGAGAAAATCCCCCCAATGGCTATGAGGTCGTCTACAGAGCGATATCATAGATATGCAGAGAAATTGAGGGCAAAAGAGACAGCTGATGAAATGATGTTGAATTAAATCAATCGTTTTGAATAAGTGGAGACATATTGAAATGTCGATGGACACTAGCATGCCTGGCACACATTTATTCAAAATAAAGAACTGTCACACACACATTTTCAGATTAAAAATAGAGCACTGACCCAATTATACATTTTTTCATAACTGTGTATAAAACCACAAACACTTAAAAAGGGACACTTACCCTATACATACTATCAGCTAAAAATTCTTAAAAAGCTAAAAATTCAGCTTTGAAATCACAGGAATAAATTACATTTTAAAATATATTCAAATAGAAAACAGGTATTTTATATAGTAAACATTTCACAATATTACTGCTTTTGCTGTATTTTGGATCAAATAAATGCAGGATTGGTGAAAAAACATTAAAAATTTTACTGTTCAAAAACGTTTGTTAGTGTATTGCTTTCAAATCTTACAGTATAACTTTTTTTAAATTATGCTAATTTCATTATGGCACAAAACTGCTTAAAATATAAATACAAATATATAGTTGAAATATATAGTAAAAATATAAAGTTTAAATTATTGGTACCATTTTTTTTTACCTTTTCGCTGAAAGTTCCATGTGATATTCTAAAATCTGATCAGCATATGTTAAATGAACTGTTTGATGATGTATGGAGCTGCTGGTAAGGGCTGCCACATATTTCCATGACAATCTGTCAGTGGCAGGTTGATTTTTTCCACAGTGCAGACTCACTCATACCATATTGTTACTCTCCACATGCAGTGCAGGTTTGTATTCTGTGATTAATGACAGCAATAGAAGTTGATTGCTGTTTGGACATTAAGTTAAATTAGAGCTCCATTAGCTCATAAACAGAATTGATGGACTCAGGGTCTTGTGTCTCTAGTGGGAACTATATGACAGGTAGAGGATCATGAGATTTACATGTTTGGAAAACTTGTTTTACACATGTCCACCAGACGCAACGCAACAACATTCTAGTCAAAGCAATTCTGAATCTGTCCACACTGAACGCAACAAAACACAACAACCACAGTGAATCTGAACTGAGCATGGACGAGTTCCCGTGCTCTGTTTGCGTGCTTTCTCTCAAAGTGCTATGAGGCTGAAGAGCATAACGTTAAGAACACATACCTTGTATTATCTTTACTTCACTGAAGCTTCCAAACTCCACGCTTGGTATAATTTTCCTTTTCAAATGTTGTCATCTATATCTTATGGTTTCCAAGTTCTCCAATTAGTGTCTTTTCATCAGTGATTGACCTTTGGGATTTTGCCAAATGAAATTTAAAAGTTGGTGGGGCTATACAGCGCAATGCATGGACAAATTACAGTGTTGCTTGTAACCGATTGGCTAAAAAAAAAAAAAAAAAAAAAAGTAGCTTAAAATCATTTTCAAAAAGAGTTGAGTTATGACTTTTTCAGCTGACTGAATTATGTTATTATGTTATCGAGCTGATTGAATTAGCACAATGTGGGCGGCGCATCCATAAATTTTATGCAGCGAACAACAGTATGATTTTTTTATGCTAAATTATAGGCCTTATAAGTACTTTATAAGTTATTGTATAAGTTATTTTATTATATACCATTTTCATTTATCTCATACAAACCAAAAATTATTCAGACACCAGATATAATTTTATATATATATATATATATATATATTATTTATTTTATTTTATTTTTTTATTTTTTTACAAGTGAGTGCAGGACACTGGTTTATAAATGTAAGTGAGGATAGCAAAATAAAGTAAATTGTGACATATGATACCCAAAAATTCTTCATACAGTGGACTGCCAGTAAAATTTGGGATCAAAAAATATTCAGACACTTTGACCTGACCATGTTTTGCTTGTGTTTTTGTTGTTGTTGTTTATTTTGTTTTTGTTAATGTGACCTTTTTACACCATAGACTGAACATAATTAAGCATTGCTTGGTAATTGGTTGACCTAAATTGGTATTATCTAATTGTGCACTTAAATTTAACAGCTGAATCATTTTTGGTTGATTGTAATCCATTACATACCTTTCTATCAAAATTATCTGACATTATCAAGATGAATTTGTTCTGACACAGTTTAACTCTGAGTTCTTGTCATATTACCATTTTCTAAACTATAGCAAATAAACTCTGATATAATGTGAGAAATGCTGAAGGTGTCTGAATAAATTTTGGTTTTGACTGTATGTTTTTATACAGATGTCTTATTGAGTGACTATTTTTGACAAAGTGCATTATGGGCACATAGTAAATTGTAGCTGTTCAACTTTCATTTTGACAGTCCCAGATCAGGAATGGCCAGCCTGCTAGAAAACAGGTCCTTGCTCAATTAGAGTGGGAAAGAGTTAATGAGTGTGTGTGTGTGTGTGTGTGAGAGAGAGAGAGAGAGAGAGAGAGAGAGAGAGAGAGAGAGATGCACAGCTCAGTTCTTGTTGTAAACAGAGGTCAACCAGGGAGCAGTGAACTAAATACATTGTTCTAAATGCACAGTCCATTACACCCCATGTGTTTTATGGGTATGTCTTCTAGTGATAGACATATTTTATGTACAACATTTTTGAGCATTAAAATATGATTCCTTAAATAGTTGCAAAATACATGACAATGATTTAATTTAATTTAATGCAGCGCTATTTATAGTATAATAAAGGATCACACACCTTTTTTTAAAGATGGTCGCTGTCAAAAAAAAACCCAAAAACCCAGACATTTTTGACTCCTTTGTAAATAGATTGATAAGTATGTGCTGTTTTGATTCAAACTCCTGTCTGTGGCAAATATTCACTCTTCATATCTAAAATCTTTTCATCAACGATGTTGTTGTGCAGAAGTTAGAAATATGCAAAAACCATTGTTATAGAAAATACAAGATTGCAGAAATGCCATTCAAATGCATGGCTTGCCCATCGTCTTCCCAGACTTACGTTTCTTGTCATTATGCAAAGATAAATTAATAAATTCCTGATTAAAACAGTTGAAGTTGTCTATCTTCTCTTCCATTATGAATTCATGAATATGTTACTGGAGTGATTTGAAATAAGAATGAGGCGAGAGAAAAGTGTGTGTCATTAGGCTTAAAAGATAAGATAGCATGCTGACAGGGATTCACGTTTCCCAATCAGAATGCTGCTTGTGTCAGAGGAGAGTAAATCCCCTCATTTGCCATTATAATAGGTATATTTTTGAAAATGGAGATTGGAAAGCAAAACCACACAGGCTGTTATCAGGCAGGCAGGTGTTGAATTCATAAGCGGAGGCTGTCATTACCATCTGAAATGCACATTGAAGGCGATCAAAATAACTCTCTAACTAACACAGGAAAACAACTGTATCTCTCATTTCAAACTGATGTGTGCAGCAGACATGACGAGGATTGCTTTCATTTGAAAGAAGCATGTTTTTAATGCAGGGAGAGAGCTTTTGTACTCTGGAAGACATCAATCTGTTTTGATGCTTGGAGAATAGATCTATCTCTTTCTCTGCCCACTTCATTTTGTCCCCAGCCCCTTGAAAACAACACAAATAAATTTGATTAAACTGAGGCTTGTGCATATGGGTTCGATATTACCACTCTAGATTTAATGGGTTTCAGATTCCAACTACTACTAAAAAAAAAAAAAGGCTCACTCAAGTTCTTAGAAATGTACTCAGGAATTGTTTCATGTGGTTTTTAAAGACTTCGTACCATTTCCAAGAAAAAAATTAAATCTAATAACTCTAAAAAAAAAAAAAAATACCACGTGGTGTAATCAAAGTAAAAGCAAATATCCCTACAGGAAAAATGTAGTTTGACTGCCCCTGTAGTAATTATTTTCAGGACTTTTAAAAATATATTTTTCAAAGTACAAAGGATTTTTTATAAGTAGCATACATGATCAGTTCATAAATATCAATGCATTTTTGCAGAATCACACCACATAATATAATCACAACCTGAAGTCTCCTTGCCTTGTTATAAAAATGTCATATTTTGACCTTGACACACAGTCATGTGTCTTTTTGAGAGTTTTTATTTGGAGAAAAAGAGTGAAAAAAAAGTTTTTCAAAAACTAACAAGCAGTGAAGCAATTTTGTTTTTTTTTTTTCTTCTGAGAAATAATAATAAATAATTGTCAAACAACTTTAGGTTTTGTTTATAAGTATTATTTTGATTTTTTTTTTCTTCATTGTTGTGTCAGGACAGTTGTATCACCCTGACATTTTTACTTTATGACCCCAAAAATATCAAATTAGCCATTAGCAGTTATATTTGTGTACATATTGTGGCAATATCAAAGCTAGAATAACTTTCCTGGGTTGTACTTAAGGTAACTTGAATATCTAAGTTACCATTTAAAACCACTACAATTCAAGTTTAAAAATACCTACACCTTTACACTCATGCCAGCCACTACATACGTACATGTATGCACACACACACACTCACACACACTCACACACACACACACACACACACACACACACACACACATTTGTTTTTGTGAATTGTGGGGATATTCCATAGGCATAATGGTTTTTATACTGTACAAATGGTATTTTCTATCACCCTACACCTAAACCTACCCCTTACAGGAAACTCTGTGCATTTTTACTTTCTCAAAAAGAACTCATTCTGTATGATTTATAAGCCTTTTGAAAAATGGGGACATGGGGAAATGTCCTCTTAAATCACCTTCTCCTTGTAATACCTATGTCATACCCATGTCATTATACAAATTTGTGTCCTCTTATGTCACAAAAACACGCACACACTCGCACACACACAGACACAAACATTTACACTTTTACACCCAGGCTAGTAATAATTGTCCCACTGAGCTGAAGTCTATGCAACAATCTGGCCAATCTGGAGAAAGACAGAAAAGAAGAAGTGAGAAAAGCAGAAGGAATGGCAAACAGAACAGCTGAAATGAAGCTGACAGAAGCACAGTGAAGCACATTTGTGTGGAAGAACCCGGTTTCACCATCAGACTGGTCACACTGAGAAGGGAATGGAGAAAAACAGAATAGTGGTAGTCATTTGGTCAGTGAGAATAAGAGGAGAGGAGAGAGAGATGGTGAGATGGATAAGCAGACAGACTCCCAAAGCTTTAAGACAGTACAGATAAGTCTGCTATAATTTTAACTGCAGGTGTGCAGTCAAAAGGAAAAAAAGAAGCCAGGACTATTCAGGAGGATGCAACTGAGCAAAAGTGGCAATGTAATGTATACATGTATAAATTTAAAGACATTTATAATAACAGTAAAAAATAATATAATAGAAAATAAAATAGAAAATCATTTTAAATTGGATTAAGATTTCACTTTTACTTTTTACTGTATTTTTGATAACAAAAAAATGCTTTCAAAAACATTAGAAAAATCTTACCACTAATTTTTGAATAATTGTGTGTGTGTATACTGAAGTTTCACAGCGACTACTCTTTACAATATAAGCATCTGTGTACAAGACCAGGGATGGTACGTTCACCCTATGCTCTAATGTGACATTCTGACATGTTCTTGTCTCATTCTAGGATATTTTCACAAAACCTGTTTTATTGCCAAGCCCAAACAGAGTAGAGTAAACAATATTAAAAGGCAAATCCAAAAAAAAACCTTCTAGCATTTCATGGGAAATTCTGTAGTCTAAATGACATTTCAGATGTTTGCGGTATGTATTTTGTTAAAGAGAGTACACTGTAAAATAGTTCCTCCAGAATCCATCAAGTTTCTTTTCATAAGTGACAGTCAATGGTTAGAGTTTCAAGTAGTCGCACAAATACTCAAGTACACTTCCTCTGTTGGTGCACACTCTTCTCACACTTATTGCATGCATGCAACATATTTGTTCTTTGTGCCAGTGTTGATTAAGATGGATCATTCTGAATAAAGCAGTATGTTCCTGATGTTTGCATAACTGAAATTGTATGCATTTTATGTATAACATATTGCAGATCAAACATATTCATGTACAACTTGAATTCTGGAAATGTTGGGACATTTTTTTAAATTTGAAAACGAAAAAATGAAAATGTTTTTTAAAATGAAAACTAAAAGACTTTCAAATCACATGAGCCAATATTTTATTCGCAATAGAACATAGAGAACATAACAAATGTTTAAACTGAGAAATTTTACACGTTCATCCACTAAATGAGCTCATTTCAAATTTGATGCCTGCTACAGGTCTCAAAAAAGTTGGCACGGGGGCAACAAAGGGCTGAAAAAGCAAGAAATTTTGAAAAGATTCACCTGGGAGAAGATCTAGCAACTACTTAAGTTAATTTACATCAGGTCTGTAACATGATTAGCTATAAAAGGGATGTCTTAGAGAGGCAAAGTCTCTCAGAATTTAAAGATGGGCAGAGGCTCTCCAATCTGTGAAAGAGTGCATAAAAAGATTGTGGAATACTTTAAAAACAATGTTCTTCAACGTCAAATTGCAAAGGTTTTGAAAATCTCATCATCTACAGTGCATAACATTATCAAAATATTCAGAGAAACTGGAGAAAACTCTGTGCATAAGGGACAAGGCCGAAGACCTTTGTTGGATGCCTGTGGTCTTCGGGCCCTCAGGAGACACTGCATCACTCATCGGTTTCATTCTGTCATTGACATTACTAAATGGGCCCAGGAATACTTCCAGAAACCACTGTCGGTAAACGCAATTTGCCGTGCCATCTGCAGATGCCAACTAAAGATCTATCATGCAAAAAGGAAACCATATGTGAACATGGTCCAGAAGCGCTGTCAAGGATCATTTAAAATGGACTGTTTCAAAGTGGAAAAGTGTTCTAATGTCAGACGAGTCCAAATTTGACATTCTTGTTGGAAATCACAGACGCCGTATCCTCCAGGCTAAAGAGGAGGGAGACCTTCCAGCATTCAGTTCAAAAGCCAGCATCTCTGATGGTATAGGGGTGCATAAGTGCATATGGTATGGCCAGCTTACATGTTTTGGAAGGCACTATGAATACTGAACGGTATATAAAGGTTTTAGACCAACATATGCTCCCGTCCAGATGACGTCTATTTCAGGGAAGGCCTTGTGTATTTCAGCAGGACAATGCAAAACCACATACTGCAGCTATTACAAC
>JAFVLL020021880.1:0-14323 GCA_021397915.2 Tor tambroides
GATTGGAGGTCACTGCAGACAGTCTCAGTGGTAATGATATTAGCCTGCCCTTCACATTTAAATGGCCAATCTTAAATGCCTTCACATTTGCTATTTACTTTCAACATGATGCTTACAATGTTGGATATGCTGGGGCATGCTCAAATAGAACGAAGGTAACAGAGCTTGATTAAAGTTTATCTTTCGGGGTTATAACTCTACCAGCCTTCATTATTGCTTGTCAGATTATAAATGGTCCTGGGGAGAAATTATGCAAGCTCACACACAAGCTGAAGGAAGTGATTCACTTTACTTGGCTTAAGTCGTGAAAACCTGCTCATTCTTGATCGTCTGATAAGACTACTGTTGAATCTAGTCTGTCAGAGAGATTTAGAAAGAAAGAGAAAAAAAAAGGGACCTGTATTTCTTAGAAAATGGGACAAAATCTCATCTCAACACATTTAATGAATGGCTATGCTCCTCTTAATTTTGTAATTTCATCTGAATATCAACATTTTAAAGATTTGCATAAGACATCTTCAGTTAAAATAGGGGCAATTAAATATGTACACGGCAAAAAATGATTTTCTTGGTATTTTTGACTTGTTTTCTAGTACAGATATCTAAGCATTCTTGGATCTAGATATATTTAATTGAGAAGGATGGCATAAGATATTAAGTCTTGTTTTCTGGAAATTTTGCTTAAAACAAGTAAAAAATATCTGCCAACAGAGTAAAAAAAAAGCTTAATTCAAACGAAAACAAGATTATTTTTCTTGCCCTCCTGGCAGATATTTATATATATCCACCAAACTGTTAAATAACTGTTACTGTGTGCATGATTTTCATAACTTTTCATCCAAGTGGTCTGTACATGGTCTTATTATTTTTTTTTATGTAGTCTGGATGGATATATCAGTTCTGGATAGACTGGCTGAAAGGACAAATGGTATGAGCGACGTCTTTGTTGACACTCTTGTGTCTTAGAAATACATAGCACTTATATCTTCTTTGAATTCTCAATGGTTTCTCGTGCAAATGATTCAAAAACACCTCTTGAAGTTAACCTATGACTTCTCTCTTGAGAGTGATAGCTTCATTGCCATTATATCATTATATCATTAAAGTACCTCGCCATTTCAGACTTCTGCTTGTAGTCGTTGTAGCTTTGCACTGAAAACTTTATAGTTTTTGACTTCTAACCTTCCTAAAGGTGTCAGCTACTCTGCTACTTTCCACAGATTTTGGAGCTCTTTTCTTTTGTACAGTGAGTTTCGCTTTTATTCCGTTTTGCTCAAAGGCAACAGGAATTGAACTGAATTGAATATCCAGACCAGCTAGATAGCCTGAGGAATTCTGAACACAGCTTATCCTAATGGTGAATTGACAATCCTTGGATGAACTGGCCTTCTTCAGGGGAAACATCCTTGGATGTTTGATTAGTCTTGGAGAATTGTGAGCTTTGGTCTTCCTCGGGGATAGTTACCCGTGGATATACAGCAGACTCATGAAAAAACTGAGCTCCATGCTTTTTTACAGTGTGCCCATATCCTGCTAGCGTGAGTACTGTATCTGGAATTAAAGTAAGCTGGCTCACAACTATCCACAGGCTGGACAACTAGTTATCAAAAGATAAAAGGGGAAAGGGAAGTGGTTTGTGGCCAAGTATGGTGATCCATACTCGGAATTTGTGCTCTGCATTTAACCCATCCAAGTGCATGCACAGTAGCGAACACACACCCAGAGCAGTGGGCAGCCAATGCTGCAGCGCCCGGGGAGCAGTTGGGGGTTTGGTGCCTTGCTCAAGGGTCTCACCTCAGTCGTGGTATTGAGGGTGGAGAGAGTGCTGGTTATTCACTCCCCCCACCTACAATTCCTGCCGGACCTGAGACTCAAACCCATGACCTTTGGGTTACAAGTCCAACTCTCTATCCATTAGGCCATTAGGAGTAAATGATGACAGACTCTTAGTTTTTGGGTGAACTATCCCTTTTAAACAGGCACTAAATGTGCTTAAATGGCTCTACACAGAGAAAGCATGTGAATAAACAGTGCTATCAGCCAGTGCAGTTCATTCTTGAAGTGAATCCCCCACAGTATTTCCTAAACAATAGAGTAGACTGAGACTAATCAAGAGGATTAACCAACTTCACTTGTTTCCAGTCAATTTGTAACTAAATACAAGTAAACACCTCAACCAACAAAACTTTTTAGTTAATTTGTCCATGTTCTTAAACAAGCTGCAACTGTACACAATTAATCTTTTAAAGTTCGCTTCGTTCGCTGGTGCTCAACAAAACTTTTTGTGCTCATGCATGCATGCAAAACAGTCTGGCAGGACAGGCTTACTTAGCGTCTTGTTATATTATCTTATTTTTTACGCTATGCACGATAGGGAAATCAATAGGATACTTTCTTGGTAAACAACAAAGACCTTTGTGAATCTCTGGCTACTGTAGATCCAGGAGACCGACAGTATAGGATCCCTATCAAAGTTAAAGGGGTCATGAACTGAGAAACCAAAATTCCTTTTATCTTTTGACCTATAAGAGGTCACTGTACTATAAAAACGTCCTGTAAGTTTCAGAACTCAAAACTTTCTCATTAGTCTAAAAAGCTTATATTGAAGCCAGTCTGCCAAAACGACAAGCTTTTGGAACGTGTCTCTGTCCTTTGTGCACTTCATTTTGAACCGTTTACAGACAAGGCACAATTTGATGTGGGATTTTCAGAAAGATTGAAACTAAAAGACAATGCTGTGTCAGCTATATTGGATCTGACAGTAATGTCGCAACACAAAAGTGTGAGTAACTGTTTTTATTTCGTGATCACTATTGCTTTGCCTATCAAACAGATCATTTGATGTAAGTATTTATGCGGTTTTAACCTAAATCACAGCAGCGTCCATCTGTGAAGGACGTAGGTTGTCAAAGTGTTAGCCAATCATAGCAGTGGGCACTTCTACAATCGGCAGCGTTCTGATGAGGGGGGTTAAAAACAGGAGAGAAAATAGCCTATTACTTCTAAATTATGATGTTTTTTGATTAAAAAAAAAATAAAAATCTTGCAAACATTATAAGTGGACCTCAGAGAACAGTACAAAATAAAAAACAGTTCATGACCCCTTTAAGAGTATCATGCTGTATTTTTGTAACATATTTTCATTTGTAAAATAAAGTATTTAGATTTATAACAGTTTAAATTAAGTTTGTCAATATAAAGCTTCAAACTTGTAACTACTGTGAACTTTTGAACTTAAATCTATTCTTTAAAACTTTAAACTTTCAAACTTTAAACTATTTCAGACATTCAGGTTAGTCTTTCTCATGGCAACATCAAAGTTTGTTCATACACTGCAAAAAAAATATTCTCTTACTTTTGTCTTGTTTTCCATTACAAATACCTTAAATCAATATACATTTATTTGAGAAGCAAAATGACTTAAGATATTAAGTTTGGTTTTCTGAGGGGTAAAGAAAAAATCCAATTTTTATTTTTGCTAAAAACAAGGGAAAAAAACACTACAATCTGCTAATGCGCAAGGAAAATAATCTTGTTTCCCCTTTAATTTAAGATTAGTTTTCTTGCCCTATTTGCAGACACTTTTTTCTTGTTTCAAGGAAAACGTTTTTCTTTCAGGAATGTTTAGATATTTATACTAGAAAACTAATATACTAGAAACATTTTTTTTGATATGTTTATTTATTCATTTATTTATTCACATAAAAAATGACTGTAAAGTGTTACAGTGTAAGTGTAAAGTACAGGGGTGTCAAATTCCAACCATAATTAAACACACCTGGGGCCAGTTGCATAAACCACTTAAAAAGTAATCGTTTTATTTTATTTATTTATTTATTTATTTATTTATTTTTTAAGACTGGTCATAACTTTTTAAAGTAAGTTATAAAAAGGGAGAGTGGTCTAATCGGAATCCAAAAAGAAAGTCTGATTACCTCTTGGCTAATTACTAGTTGGTCAAACTAGTTTTTAAGACACAGTCTAAACATAGTGGCTAAGTTTATGCAGTTGGCTCCTTCAAGCTTATTTGAAAACTACATGGTTTGTTGGAGCAGGTTTGGAACTAAACTCTGGAGGGCTGTGGCCCACCTCTGTGTTAGTTTTAGTAATAAACGGATAGTTATCAGGGACACTGTCCAGCATGTGACTGCACAGGTTAAGATTTGGTTCATGTAGGAACATCATAGTCCTTATAACAGCTTGTTAGCCAAGTATGTTTTCCAGCAACAACAACAGTTTCAGAATTCATGTTTGAGGTATGACTGTGTGTAATTTATGTTTATGAACAAAATGCAAAATTCTCTTCAAGCAGTGTTAACCACAGAGCATATTTTACTCATAACTCGAAAACCGCACTGGAAAATCCCGAGGGAATCCATGGCTCAAAAATGCTAATTCTCCTCTGGGGTTTATGACTACAAACTACTACTGCTCTCACAAGCAGAGCATGCCAATTCTAGTGCAATTGCATTGAAAAAGTATTCCCTTTAAAGTGCCGTACAGAAGACTGATGGTGTCTAATGTGACAAACACATCTCTTCGGTCTGCTTTGTTTTGTTCCTGTCACAGGAGTTTCTGTGAAGTGTCTGCTTCCAATAGTGCAGTCCCACTGTGATATTGAGAGTTGAACGCTTGGACTGCTAATGGACTCGACATGCCTGTAGGCTCGTGTGGGCATCTGCTTGGGCTAAGTATTACCCTTTCCCGACATCATGGGGAAAATTTGGTGCTAGCATGTGAAGGACTGAAGGGCAAACATAGGCTGCTCGTGTAAAATCGGTTACTGAGCTTTCATGATTATTGTGGAAGACAAGTCGGCGCTCTGAACTTCATAGATAGAGGACTGACATCACGTGTGATTTAAGGAGATCCACATATTAAAAGCTTCCATTTAGGTAATAGTGGCTACTTAAAGGACTAATCGTTTAAAAGCATCAAAGCAGAAATTTGGTGAGAGGAAAAGTGACACTTGATCAATTCTCTCCTGCAGACGTAATTACACTAAGTCAGGATGACGTAGAATCGCTCTTCGCTTCTCTTTATTTTATATTTACACAGCCTTTATTCCTTATCTATAGCGACACACCGACACCACCGGATTGCATTCGGAGGCAAGCAACATTGAGTTCAGAATTTAAATCAGCACATGAATATGGAGGGCTTCTTTTGAATTTCCGTTTTGTACATCAGCCTGTCACTCAGCGCATCAGCCTCCACTTTAGCCTCACATGACTGAAATACTGAATTCCGAAATATGATAAACGCCACGTCAACCCTCTGACAGTAATGTGAAATTCACCATGCTCACCTCTTAACTGTGTAGCACATGTTTGAATGGTTCTGATACACTGCCCCTGGTCAGACACATACTGACAGGGGAATATGTGGAGCACATACAAAGATACTTGCAGCAGACAAGCTTGGAGCTTTTTCTTTCCACTCAGACTGCAAATAAGATATGTTTGCTTCTCGCTATGCATAAAACAGCCCTTGAAATGAAGTGTAGCGCTTATTATTTGCCTCAGATTTGCCTGACCGATCTGTGTCTAAAGTTAAAGATGATCACCCCAAGGTGAAACCGACAGCGTACACATCACAGTTGGAGTTGGATTTAATTATCTGCAGTGGTGCTTGATTGTTAACTATATATCGCAGCGGACGCCGCTAGCGTAATTGTTTTAATACCCCTATGTCAGTTTAATGAAGGGAAGAAAGAACCGGTGCTGTCCTGGAGACAGAATGCTTCATTTTAAATAATGTTTTTTTCAAGGAGAGGAGTCACAATAAAAGGATTTTACAAACGTCTTTGTCCTTGTCTTATTTTAGGAGGATATTCGTTTCCGTGGTGTAATTATGGAGTAAGAATCTTTGGTTTAATAATAAAAAGATCGTCACACAATAAATAAGACTGCACACAATAATGAGTTAACTGGACTACATTATTATATCAAGCTGGGATAATCTGATAAATCAAAATCACAAGTTAAAGTGCAATGATTGCATTTTGAAATGTTAATAATAATAATATAACATTATACACTAATGTTCAGTTTGGATTCAGTAAGTTTTTCAAGAAATTAATTTAAAAAATAATACTTTTATTCAGCAAATTGATCAAAAATGACAGTAAAGACATGTATAATGTTACAAAAACTTATATTTCAGCTGAATGCTGTTCTTTCGAACTTTCTATTGATCAAAGAAAAATGCACACAACTGTTTTTTAAACATTGATAATATCAGAAATGTTTTCTGAGCAGCAAATCAGCATCTTAGAATGATTTCTGAAGGATCATGTGACACTGAAGGCTGGAGTAATGGTGCTGAAAATTCTTTTAAATTTGAAAAATATTTGCTGTATTTTGGATTAAATAAATGCAGCCTTGGCGTGCATAAAATATATATGTATAGAATCCACTAGAACATGTCCTAGATAACAGTTTCATGTTTCTTAACTTGTGGCACGGTGTTAGTAATGCCAAAGCCATAGGTTCAATTCCCAGGGAACACCTATCCTGATAAAGTTGCTACTGTATGGATTAAGCTTCTGTCAAACGAATAAATGCAACAGTACCATTGTTGCAGGTTCTACTGTGTTACCAAACCAATATATATACTGTATATATATATATATATATATATATATATATATCAGAAAGCATGCTTAAATGTTTCCCCATTGCGTCTTTATATACACTCCACGTATGTTTCTCTGTCCTCAGCACTGTTTCTATGCAGCATATAGAAAGAGCTATTTCACTCAGGTAATCCTGACTCTCAGAAAAACATTGTCCTGCAATATTGCATGAAGGAGAGCAGGACCCATTAAATATTCTGCGTCCATTCGTACCCTAATAATTAGAATCATTCCACATCCCGTGAACTCAGAATGACCTGTTTTTGCAGGAGAACTATGATTGCAGGATGTTCTTGGGATATGTCCAATCCAATTCACTGGATGGAAGGTGACAGAAGCATAAAAGCTCACAGAACCATGTTGCTGATTCTGAACACTTAATTAGCTTCGTCCCAGGAGAGACTGTGGTGAGTCTGCTTATTTCAGCTGTGCATTAGCAATGACATCTATCGATATGTGGAACATGCTTATGCAAACTTCCAAAAACAAAGCATATTTTATACCAGGGGAATCAAAGCGGTGCAAATGAGCAGCATTTGTCCTTTGTCTCAGTTATTTTTGTTTTCTTTGTATAAAACGAATCAAACCGTGCTGTAATTCAAACACATGCTCGGTATTTTATTGTATTTGACCCCCATGAATAACAAAATAGAAAGTTAACCTAAAAAGCTTGATTAATTGACTTGATTAATTGACTTGAATTAAAAGACTGGCACAATGCCAATGACTAACTTACCTGAGAGATATAATTCCTTCTGACAAGCAATCAAATTGTAAATTGTTCCACTTCCTGATCACAGAAAAAAGCAGCAGATATGTGTGGCAGTGATTATGCACTCATTAAATTCTTTGTTAAAACCATCTGTTTAATTAAAAAAAGGGGGAAAAAAGAAAATGAGTTTATGACAGTGCAGCCTCAAAAGCAATATACGAATGCCTTTCCAACTTATTGTTTAACTTTCAATTTATATATAGGTCTTTTAATTTATTTGTGTATGGTGGGAGAAAAGATTTCTGCACGATAAAACCTAATAGATACTTAACTAATCAGTCTGACATCTGCATTTGTTTAGAGGTGGAACATGATTGTAACCATGTGAGCATGAAAAATAGATGCTGCCCTGATAAGTGCTCTTCAGTGATGCTCAGTAATTTTATTTGAAAGTTTGATGCCTATTTTCTTTAACTTATACAAAATTGTATAGGCTTTTTGACCTATCCATTGTTTTGAATGAACAATTTACCAGCGACATTAGTCATATCTTTCTCTCTTGCAGTTTTAAACAATACATGAATCACAGATGCAGGAAATGTTCTGATATGATCATGCAAACCAAAGAAAATCTGCGTTTAAGAGACCTCGGAGACATCATTTACTTAACTTGGCATGTTTGCAGAGATCTTTCTCTTGGTTTATTTTTTCCTATAGAACATTCCTCTGGCTCAACTGATTTGTGTGTGATTCAATGCAAACTGTACAGATAAAATATGACCCTTTAAGTTGCTTAGGCTAAATGTGTTTGCTAAATGCATATGTAACTTACAGCAATAGTTCCTTACAACGATAAAATATGTTTTTGAAACACACTGAAGCTGTTATTGTTCAGTAGTTAAAGGTGAAGTTATGCCGTTTCTGCACTACTAGTGTTACCTAGCGGAATTACAAAAATAAAGCATTTTTTCAAACAAACTTTGCAATCGCCCAATACACTCATCACACCCTTACGATTATTCTTAACCTTATAATATCTGACTTATAATAGCTTACTTGTGAAGAAGAAAATCTGCATGTTTGGTGCCTCTATTAAAACCCAAATATACATCAAATCCCTTTTAGTATTTTTAGTATAAGTTAGTATCTCGTAATTACGGTAATTACAATATGGTGTGAACACACCTTTACACCAGCTAAACAGCCTCTGGTTCAGCCTTGTAGCCAAACTCCCAGTTCACAAGTTGTAATTACGAGCTCTACGAGGACGTGAACGCTTTTTAGCTTTTTAGTACAAGTTAGTTTCTCGTAATTACGGTAATTACAATATAGCATGAACGCACCTTTACACCAGCTAAACAGCCTCTGGTTCAGCCTTGTAACCAAACACCCAGTTCACAAGTTGTAATTACGAGCTCTACGATCACGTGAACGCTTTTTAGCGTTTTAGTATTTTTAGTACAAGTTAGTATCTCGTTATTACGGTAATCACAGTATGGCGTGAACGCATCTTTACACCAGCTAAACAGCCTCTGGTTCAGCCTTGTAGCCACGCCCCCAACTCTCGCTATTGGTTGAGCTGGAAAGAGATTGACAGAGCGGACAGCTCTAAATGGTTTGATGGTGTGTGGTAGGATACATTTAGGGGGAGGAAAAATACTTATTTACAATTAATATTATTTAAAATTTTCAATTTATTTATTATTTTTATTCTTTACAATTTTCTTATTTGCAATTTTTCTATTCGAATATATTTTAAAATACAGTTTATTCCTGTTATGGCAAAGCTGAATTTTCAGCATCACTCTAGTCTTCAGTGTCACATGAGCCTTCAGAAAATACTTACAGTAGTCAGTAGTTTCACTATTAAAAGTTAATGGTGTCCAAAACAACATTAAACCTTATGAGGATAAGCACAATTTGCAATCCCTTTAAGAAAATATCCTATTGTTTTATGGAAAATAATCATATTTTGAGGAATTTGCCACACCTTCTAACATCTTATAGAGCATTACAACCATTAACAACTGCACTAGCCAATAAAGCAAAACTGAACGCTAATATGATGCTAATGAATGAGCAGAGCCACTACAACAGCAAAATCATAGCTGCATCAGTATGCGTGCTCTCCTAAGGATCTGCACACTTCTGAAGCCATTTTTAATGTGCTTCAATCTGCACAATCTCTGAAGGCCCCATCCCTCCACCAGGAGTGATGAATAAATGAGTGTCTGACAGAGCAGCCATAGTAAAGATCAAAAGCGAAGGAGATAATTAACAGTACACTAATTGATACCCACCCTGAGTTTTCACCAGAAATGAAAAAGAGTGCAGCTTTGCTTGATATTAATTGGGCAAGAATATGCATGAAATCTGTTCTGATGTTGGATCTTGAGCCCTCATGCACCAAAAGTTCCAATAAGCTGTGCCTGACTCGAACTGCTACAGCACAGCAGCAATAGGCTCTTGAAAAAGAAGGAATCACATAATTATAAAATAAATTCATCTAGGTGACCTAAAGTTCAGAGTCTGAAAAAAAAGTTAAAAACTTCGAGGATACAATAAAAAATGCTGACATTATTAGAAGGTATAGTTCACCCAGAAATAAAATTCTGTCATCATTTATTCACACACAAAATGCAAAAAAGGGTTTATTATTATTATTACTTTTTATTTATTATTTTCTGTTCTACAGAAGACAGGCATGTTCTGCCATGTAAAATGCATCCTATATACTAAATAATTATTTTATAAGTATTATTGTTTGTTTTAATCTTCAACTTCCATAAAGATAAAAAAATATATAAAGATAAAGATATAAGATAAACCAAAGTGTACATCAGCTCATACAAGTTAAAGTGCTTTGCTTGCAGATTTTAACAGTAATTTGGCAATGCTTTACAATAAGGTTCCATTACTTAGCATTAGTTAACAGGAACTAACAATGAAAAAAAAAACTCTGCTTATATAGTGAATCTGAGCTAACAGTGAAAAGTTGGATTTTTATATAGCCTACCTGCATTAAAATAAATAAATAAATAAATAAATAATACTGTAACACATGTATTGCTCATTGTTAGTTAATATTAGTTAATTCATTAACTAACATTAACTAATGGGACCTTATTGTAAAGTGTTAGCTTTAATATTTAACTTTTCAAAAACATCCCAAATGCACTAGAGAATTAACTAGAAAAGTAAGTTTCTGGTCAAAATCAAGATATTTTACTGACATACTGTAGGTTAATTTGATATTGAAATTATTTAATAGATTTATTGATTTAAAGAAAAATGTGCCCACACACTTCTTTCTGTGAATAACAACAAAAATCTTTCTATCCTCAAATTTTTCTTCACAATTTACCTTACCTTCGTCCTCCTTGTCTCCTTTGAGTCAACCGTGCAGGCGAAAAAGTTTCTTTCTTTCATTATGAAGGCAAGTAAAAACCAGAGCTCATATTATTTAAGTCGAGGTGGACTGTGAGTAGCACGCTCTGACAGTGAGTTATTTGGCTGCAGGTACACACAAACACAGCATTACAAGCTTACAAGCCCCAAAGGGACCACACACTATAAATAAAAGGCCTAACAACACACATTCAAATCCACAGGGGAGCACAGATGTCTTCAGTCTGTCTTGAAATGTTCAAGTCTTGTTACTTCTTATTTGGTGGTTGTACATCTTTATACATCCATTGATTTATTTATCTACTGTTGTCTTACAACAGATACTTTCAAGAACAACATTTTTTCTCTCATTACTGCAATAATTTATACTCTAGAGATACCCAATGGACAACTACATTTGAATCTGTAGCATGTGCTTGCTTTATATTACTGTATGATCAGTGAAGTCTTCAGAATTTCTTAAGGACCCTAAAGCAAGAACTAGATGTATTGTAAACACATTATATGGGACAACTCTGCTACTTGTATAACAGATGAAGGGTTCTCTGAACTGTTTAAAACTGAACATGAATTTTAATGATTATATACATTCACATAGTGTGGATAATGGAGAATCATATGAAATATGGTATTTGATATGATGTTACTTAAAACACACGTGGGAAACAATTTTTGTTATGTTGTTTTAAAGTTGCATTACCTGTCTTTTAATTCTGCTGCTTAATAGTTTTAATAGAAATTACTCTTGAAAACCTAATGCACAGTTAGAAAAAGGTCAGATTAGTTAAAATTCTATTAGAAGGTGTAGTTCTCCCAAAAATCATTTATTCACACACAAAACAAAAGAAAACAGATATCTTGAAAAATATTTTTTGTCCATACAATGAAAGTCAATGGGGTCTAATGTTCTTTTGGACCCACTGACATTGATTGCATGAATAAAACATGAACTGAAACACCAATATGAGGATGATTTAAAGGAATAGTTCACCTAAAAATGAAAACTGCTGAAAATGTATTCACCCTCAGGCCATCCAAGATGTAGATGAGTTTGTTTCTCCATTGCAACAGATTTGGAGAAATGTAGAATTCCATGACTTGCTCACCAATGGATCCTCTGCAGTGAATGGGTGCCGTCAGAATGAGAGTCAAAACAACTGATAAAAAAAATCACATTAATCCACAAGTAACCCACACCTCTTCAGTCCATCAATTAACATCTTGTGCAGTGAAGAAACAAACTTGTCTACATCTTGGATGGCCTGAGGGAGAGTCAATTTTCAGCAATTTTTGGGTGAACTATCCCTTTAAAGTTATTATTAGCTGTTATTGAATTCTGCCACTTCACAATAGATTCAGTCCAAAAACTGCTTCTAGATCATTTCATATTGTCAGACTTGTTACAAATATGACTAATTATATTTTCTGCAAGTTCAACGATTGTTTGATGCTTCCCTTTTCAATTCTTAAATATCTGATTCAGATATGCTTAATTTGGCTCTAGCTTCATAGATCTGCCACTGCTTTTTCCCTATTCTCTTTTCAGAATATCTTAGGTTATGTCACCTGTTTGAGAGGTATAACAGCACACACTGATCTCCTGTGATGGATCACGAGCAGGTGTTTCATGCTCACAAGGGAAACACAGCCAATTTAAACAATCATTCAATCAGCAAAATCAACAGAAAAACTGGAGAGCTTTAGTCAGTTGCAGTTCAAACAAATGAGCAATGCAACACCTGTGGATGTGTGTGAGACAATCATTTAAAATGACTGAAGAACACGCTCTTTTCACTAATCAGAGAGCGCTTGACTTACTAAGCAACTGTGGGACTAATTTCAAACATCTGGTTAGATGACTTCGTATTGATATATTGTAATCGAATCAAAACATTATAGCTCGCTGTAAAACAAATGATGGAAAATGATGATGAAATTGGGATGGCAATAACAACTGAATGGCATGCTTTTAAAGCAGGGCATGGAGTTTTCAGTGTTTTAGGGCCAGCGCAAACCGTCTTTTGGCGTTAAAATAGTACTGTCAGGTTTTACTAAAGACACGCAGTGAAGAATTAGCGCTGAAAAGGTGTGGACACAGTTATTTTGGAGCTTGACCTTATTGAATATGAATTTGTTTGAGTTTCCTTTTTAGACGCAAAAGTTATGGGAGGAGAGTATTCAAATAAATGTAAAAAAAAAAAAAAAAAATTGTAAAACTGGCTCTTAAAGTGTCATTTACTGATTGACTGTACTATGTACTAACCAAGATTGAACAGAAACTGTTATATGTTAAGTCTTATATTACATCTTGCAAATTTGTGCTATTATATTTATAAAAAAAGATCTTTACTGCAAGGATCATTCATCTGTCAGATAGGCAAGTTAATGATGATGCTGATGAGGGAAGTTGTGTATGGTATCAAAGAAAGTCAGTCATTTTCAGTCGCTCATGGTGGTCAAGTGTTCTAGTCAGTGTCGGTCCACTTCAGTTCCAGCTGTTCAGCTTTGGCAGTGTGACAAATGGGCAATGTACATCAACATACATCTAAAACATAAGCCACAAGGTATGAATCAGTTGCCAAATTACATTTCCAACTCTTTTAGTGATCACTCCTTAGTGATCGTGCTACTGAGAAATGTGGTATTTGAGTATTGCATAATATAGGTTTTTGAAAAGAGAAACCTAACCTTTGCTTGAAGCCTCGGCAGCTTGGGCTTTACAGCCTGAAATTTCATGAGATCCTCCACAGAAGTTTTTAAACAATAAAAAATATCAGCCCTTATTGTTGATTAGCATGAACTGTGGTTATCATTCAGGACTGTTGACTTCCTATACATACAATAATATGTTACAGTGCTGGGAATCATCCACTGGTTGAGGATGGGAAATCTGCTAATTCCCTGTTGAGCTGTGATTTATAATGCTGGGTCAGTTTAACCCACTAACTGCTTGGGTGTGTTTTCAATATTAACATATTTGTAACAACTAACAGTAACCAATACGTCAGCGTTTTGTTATTTGAAACTTAAAGCATTTACTTCCATTTTTTAAAGATCAAATGTTGTATCAGTTATCATGTAAAGTAAATGCACTGTGAACTTAAACTTCATTTTAAGGAACAAATCTTACTATTCACTATAGTATGCATATTTCAACCCAGGCTCATTGGAAATACGTGCCTCTACATACATTTCTGCAACCCCGTAATTATGTACCTTACTGCACGTTTCATGGCAGTTTCAAAGTAAAATGTCCAGAGAGTGGCGCTAAAACACACGTTTAATACGTGACCGTGGCACGTTTTTATTACGTTGGTACAGGCACGTATTGCAGCGTTTTTATTATGCTGATTGAGGTACTTTTTGCGGCCATTCAGAATTCAAATATCCGGTGAGTGTCGCTAAAGATTAATGCTCTATCATGTTGGAAATATCCCCTACACCAGGGCTATTCAATTGGCGGCCCGCGGACCCAATCCGGCCCGCCAATCATCTTCATGCGGCCCGAGGAAGAGTACGCAGGTTGCACATTCGCCTTGAATTATTCTTGCACTAATTAGTTTGTC
>JAFVLL020021882.1:0-41151 GCA_021397915.2 Tor tambroides
TACACTATATACATTTTGGAACAGTTTGATTGTGGATAAATGGAGCCAATGTCCTTTCCTATGTGTATTGTGGCTTTTGAGTGTGTCTGGGCCACAGGTAGTGGCTCCTCATGGGGATGGGGGAATCGTTCCTTCCCCCCTGGATTCTCTTTGAAGTTCAAATACCCCCTTTCCACCAGCAGGAACCAGATGCTAGTTCAGAGCCAGTGCTATTGCCGGTTCTTAGTTGGTTCGACTGGCGAGCCCTTTAAGAACCGGTCGCTTTTTCACAGGCTAGAGAGCCAATACAGAGCCAGGTCTTACGTCACTGAATATGTTTCATGTTTCGTTTCACTAGCCCAGCAGTGCCAAACACAACAGGCTTGTTCGAGGTGCATCGGCGCACAGACAGATCGATCGATTGATCGATTGGCACACAACACATTAAAGCACTTACACAAAGTTACAGCGATCCAAAAGCATAAAGAGCCATCTGCTTTCCAGTCGCTCCCACAGCACCCCGATGCCTCACACCGAACGGTCCACGCAGCACCTTTCCATCCCGAACAAGCCTAAACAAACTATCAACTATGGCGGACGTGTTATTGATGTTCATGGCTTTGCGAACCTATCGGCATCCAAACACGGCGAATCCAACATGTTCGTGTTTAGCTGCTATTTCAAATATGGTGGTCCAAAGTTTCTGTCGTCTTGTTGGTCACGGTAACCCCGCCCCCAGCCCCTGACGCAAGCAGTTCTTCCTTATAGCCCAGCAATGTTTTGGTGCTACTTACGAACCGCTTTTCCTGGTTCAGAGCTGGTGCTTTGGGTGTTGAAAGAACCGGTTTGAAACTAGGCTCTGGCTCCGAACCAGCACTGGAACTGCCTTGGTGGAAAAGGGGTAAAAGAGAAAGTTGAGGACTGTCCCTGCTAGCGTTGGAGAAGATAGCAGAGGTGATAACGTTCTTTGAGCCCCATTTACACCACAGGAACTTTCCCCAGGAACTAGGGACTCAGTGTGTTTCCATGGCAGGAACCAGGATCTAAATAAAGTTCTGGGTAAAAATTTACCCCTCAGAAAGTCCCTGTTCGCGAGGTAGTACTTTTTCAAAGGTCCGGAACTTTCGGGGATGGGACTTGGGCGCAATGATTGGTTGAGTTCATGCAGCATTGTATTTCAACCACCATTTATTCGCATAATTTTCAAAATATTACTGTTATTGTGTCATGATGAAATGTAGTTTTAAAAGTATTTCAGGTGAGAATGTAGTTGTTTAAAACTCAAATCTGTGGTTTATTTATAAAGACAGCACCTATTTGAAAATGTGCTTCGCCGATTTCAGAGACGTGAGATCCACACGATCAGCTGGCGCTCAGTGCTCATGTTTCCGGATGAGAGCAGCCTCAACTCAGATAGTCCTTCTGACATTTGCCGCTGGCTCTGATGTCTCTTTAGTGGTTAAACATAAGATATAATTCATTTTGGGTAAATTTAACAGGTAATCTTTGGTCTTCATTCTATATTCTAATAATCTATTAATATGTTAAAATGAAAATGAAAAGAGGCAATTGTTTGATATAATATTTCGTTTTGTAATATAGTACGTTCCCTGAACTACATTTCTGCAGCTATTAATATTTTTAAATGACAACGAAGAGAGGCAATGGTGTTTGATATCATATATCATCTTATTGTAAATACAGTGAGGTAAATTGCAGTAGCCAAGGTGAGCTGTCTAATGTTATCAAGTACGCTGCTTTTTGCAGAATTACCGGACTTGCGTCATCCCACCCGCGGGAGTTCACACTCCTGAGTCGAACTCGCGAAGTCCGAACTACCGAGGATGCAAGTCCAAAATTTGCATACTTGGTATTGAGAATTGCGCGCAGACCTACGTCACCAGACTATTTGCCTATTCTTCACGGTTCTTTAGACTGCGATGGAAACGCAAACGGCAACAGGTCTGGGGGAAAAAAAAGTTCTTGGACAATTTGTTTCAGGTAATTTCGGTGGAAAAGCGGCTTAAAGACATGCATCTGTAATTGCATCTGTAATTTAGTGATAACAAGGGAGGAGGGAAATTTTACGATGCCTAAAACCTGATTGAACATTTTGATTGCATTCAAACGCTACATTGTGTCTTGATCCAACTTTAAATGAAAAATAGAACACAGAGATATGCCATTATAATGTCTTTGCTTTAGAGGCTAAAACTCACCATGAGTCTGTACTCAACCTTGAGGATCCTACAGTTTAGGATAGAGATGGTAAGGCTGGGAGGAATGGACAGCACTTTGGTGACAGTTTTCTTTGAGTTTGGCTCAATGGGTTCCCCTTCCTCTTTGAGCAGGTCATGTGTGTGAAGTTTCCTTTTTCCTCTTGCAAAAAAACTGTGTTTTTCATACAAGCAGTATTTTGGTTTGATTGAACGGGAAGAATTGTTCTGAACTTCAACCAAAACTTTCAAGCCCTCTCCTATAGCAAGACACAATGAAACAATTAGGTCAAAATTGCAGAATAAAATATCACTAGAAACTATGACTCTATCTGGCTTTCGACAAAATAGACCTCTTAATTCAGAATCATATTACATATGAAATGTGAAAATACACAAAATTATGTATTCTCAGAAGAAGAGGGGAAAAAACCCAAGTAGAACCAGTTCTACAAGTGGTGCATGGGTTTAAATGGGGGAGAGAACTTATGGTTGATTTCAAGCCTGGAATGTGTAACTTTGTCAATTATTTCAACAGCTGAAAACACAAAATCTAAAAAAACGCATTCATCTTAATCTATTTGATTACACAAGAGTGCTCACAGACCATAAACATGAAACTCAAGCATGGAAAAGTCCATCTACCAGTGTTCACCTACTCCACAAAGATGTGTGATATTTACAATTTAGCATATATTTAATCTTGTTACACATATACAGAAATGGTTTAAATAAGGTTTCCCTTGAAATGGTTGTGTTTATAATGGTCAAGTTAGAAATGCGAGATGTGAGAAAACACAGCTGAGATGTTATAAGAAATATACTTTTACCAAGGTAGTATCCCATTTTCTCAGTGTTTATGTTCATGGAGATACTCCCAGAGGGGAAGAGTATAATTCGTTTATCTTTGGTTCCGTACTGAGGCGCCTAAACATGGCAAAACAAGTATTAAACAGGTGAGAGAATCTCAAAACATATAGATGAATGTATGGTAAAGACATACATGGGATTTTAATCTCACCATTAGTTCAGGATTGGACACATCCGGTCTGGGGACATAATGAAACTCTGTTTTGTCTTTGATAGAAATGCGCATTGATCTCGATAGTTTTGTCTCCAAAGTGTAGACAACTTTTCCAACTGAACTTTTGAAGGTTGGTGGGAAGTGCCTATAAGGAAAAGAAATGCTTTATGTAAAATTGTATAGCAGGAAGTAAAGTCTCTGAAAATATTCTGAAAAAAGAAGAAGAAATATTGGTAAAAGTAGTTTGGTATGATGTTCTATTTTATTAACTATATTTTAATATTTTAAATATATATTAAAATATATTTAAATTAAATATGTGCAGTCAAGCCATTTTATTAATATATAATTATTCATATATATAGTAATATTCTTTTAATATATTAATAATGAAAGTCAGTGTGACATAATCAACATGCAAGAGGAAGAAAAATCCTTGATATTTAACCTTTTAATAAAGAAGTTGTGTTCATTTGCATGTATTCAGGATGCAAAAAAAGTACTTTAGTTAGTACTTTTAACTTTTGACATTTATGTTTATTTTGTTTGAATGGTATACAAGTTTTTTTAAATAATGAAAATAACGTGAATACAAGGATTACATTTCTAAAATTTTAAACTTTGTTCTTAAAATTATTTTTTCCCTTAACTTACTGTAGAGGCAACTGAAAGGTGAATGGGTAAACATGACTCCCTGGTGCCACAACAGATGAATCTAAGAAGTCAAAAATCAAATCAAAGATCAGATTTTTTTAAGTTTATTTCAATGGCATAAAGTTGGCTTGATGTTGGACGTTCAATATTCGCAAATTTAGGGACCATCTCTAAAGTTACATACGATATTGGTATACACTTTTCTAACTTCAATAACATTTGAGGAGAATGACTTCCAGTCACAAAACAAACTGTAATCAGTGGTCTCAAACTCAATTCCTGGAGGGCCACAGCTCTGAAGAGTTTAGCTCCAACCAGCTCCAACTCAAACCTGCTTGGAAGTTCCAAGTGATCCTGGGGGCTGTTTCATAAAACAAGTTTTCCGAACAAGCCAGGCTTATTTCAGTTATTCTGACTTATTTTGAACCAAATCAACTGACAATATGTCAGACTACCTGAAATAAACCTGGCTTATTTGGTAAACTTCTTTTATGAAATAGGCCCCAGAAGACCTTGATTAGCTGGATCAGGTGTGTTTGATTAGGGTTGAAGCAAAACTGTGCAAATCTAAGCCCCTCCAGGAATTGAGTTTGAGAACACTGTGTAAAGTGTTCATGTAGGTGTCAACTAAAATGCACACCTTTTACATTTTTGATACTAATTAAAATAAACTGTCAAATCATATGTAAAAATTGCTATTTTTCACTACCGAATGGGCTCAAATGCAAAATATGCCATAATTTAAAGATCAATAGCATTTGAGGAGAATCACTTACAGTCATAAAACAGACTGTAAAGTGTTAATATAGGTGTCAACTATAATGCACACCTTTTACAAATTTTAATATTTATTAAAATAAACTATCAAATAATGTTAATATTGCTATTTTTCAGTACTGAATGGGCTCAACCTCAAATAATGCCATAATTTAAAGCTCAATGGCATTTGAGGAGAATCATTCACAGTCATAAAAACAACTGTAAAGTGTTCATGTAGGTTTCAAATAATGCACACCTTTTAGATTTATGATATTAACTAAAATAAACTACCAAATCATATGTTAAAAAATGCTATTTTTCATTACCGAATGTGTAACTGTAATGCACACCTTTTTACATTTCTTAAGCTCTTTTTGCAATATTCATCTAATTCGCGTGCAGACTTACATGGCTGTCCTGTTGGATCTTTCAGCATCTCATTTCCTGCAAGATCAAGTTACAACAAAATAAAGCAGATTACTTGGTTTCTTCTAACTTTAAAGCAAAACCTACAGCAGCTGTAATTTCTCCTACCATGTTTTTTCTCTTCCCGAACAAAAAATCTCTCGACGGAATAATACTTCTCCTTATCCGAGTAAACAACAGTGGGTTTACCGTAATGCTCGGTCCAGCACACCTCTGCTTTCCCTTTAATTTTCACACTCAACGACTGCACTTGTGTGTCCTTCGCTACATCCAGAATGACTTGGCCCGATATAAAATCCCCGCTGGTGAAGGTATTGCTCTGATTGATACGATTGTAAGTAACAGAAATGTGTGGCATCTTGTCTCCTGGTGCCAATCTGCTTCTGACGTCTGAACTCAACTCGATGAAATTATCACTACTACTCAGTCACGCGATTGCAGGAAACCATAAACAAAGCATGTGGGCTTCCAGCTGTGGGTGGGACATACTGTAGTTTTAAGCTAATATTGGGCGTGGCTTATATTTACATTTGGGCCTGGTGAAAATGAGATCAGTAAGATATACAGTCTATGCAAAAACTAAGCCTGATCACAGAGATGGGATTGTGTCGGGGAACAAATCTGGGTAAGGCTACAAAAAATTCTGCTGCATAAGGGCTTCAAGAGCACACAATCCCCCCCACCCCACAAAAAGAAAAGAAAAGAAAAGAAACAAACAAAACACTTTTTTAATTGAATTGTCCACTAGATGGCAGCACGCTACATGTAAGCAAACTACTTTAACCAGTCTAATGATAGCCTACCATTATTTACAATTAAATAATAATTAAATTTAGTAGCCTATCATAAATTAAGGGACACCTTTTCAAAAATTCTTGTAAATTCTGGAAGGCCGGGGTTGTCACATTTTTTAATCAATAAATGAATATTTCCCAATAAACTTGTAAACTGATGTAATTCTTTGAATGTGTGTGACAAGTCCCAATAAAAGAAAATGAAAACTTACCCTGATCTGACATTTCTAGTATGAACGACTCTAAACCTTATGACAACGACATTCTAATTTTATAAAGATATATTTTTTACAACAGTAACTGTTATCGTATCTTAATAAAGAGTCACTTACTTTTACAGGAAACATAAATGACAGTAACATGTTAGTGTGTTCCAGCTCCGTTCTACAACTGTGAGCAAACATGCTGCAGTTTATTTGCAACATTTATAGAATAAACCTTTTCTCAATGTAGAACATACAGAATATTATATCTCTTAACCTCAAACAGGTGTGTGTGAATATGACAATCTTGTGTGTGAATATGACAGTCTTAAACAGTCTAGTGACTCCATATTTTGAGGATGGAGGGGGGGACTATTTCAATTCAGTAATCTTGGCCTGTACTGTATATCTTGTGGTTTGTTTTGGTATTGTTCTAGATGGCAGCGCGCTACATGTTCACCATCTAGTGTACCTTCCTTGCATTAATTAACTACTTTTTAATACCAACAACACACATTTTCAGTGCTGTAAAGTCGTTTGTTGCGGTCTATATTCTGGCATACTTTTCATCTACTTTCACTGGGAAACTGTTTAAAAAGCAATCACTTGTTTTTTATGTTTTTTTTCAGCCTACAAATGTACACTTTGTGTAGCCAACAAGACTGTGAATGCTCAAGTGAAGGTCTCTGTATCTAAACTAGAAGGAATTAAAAGACATTTGAAGGTTTGTGAGGGTAAAATGTCGTTATTAATATTGAAATAAATCAAATGCGTAGTCATACTTTCTTGGTCAGGTTTTTACGACCATCTCAGAAGAATTCGAATTCACCGGATTACGGGGGCGTGGCTGCAGTCAGAGCGAAAGGTGTTGAGTGGGCGTGGCCATCCAGGTTTCTTTGCTCAGGCATCTAGAGAGAGAGAGAGAGAGAGAACAGAGAGGGCGCCTGTTCACTGCGGTCCATCCAATGGTGAGCAGCTGACTGAGTCGCTATGGTGACGAGATTGTTTCGACAGAGGCTGTGATGGGTTGACAGGTGCGTGACAGTCGCGTCTGTGCAAGCATGTACGCCAAAGGCAAGATCAGCGTGCCATCGGATAGTCAAGCACGAGAAAAGTAAGTTATATTGATCAGTAGGTGGAGGAGGAATTCTCGCGATCACATCTGCAGTCGCACACACACATTTAGACAGAGGAGACATATAAGACAGCAGCTGGCGCATTTACTACTGTATGCTTCGCCTCTCAAGTTACGTGCTTTCTGCATTATGAGAAATATTATTAGATCACTTATTGAATCGTGTGGTTATGTAGCAGTCTGCATGATTATCAAGAATAATTAGTTTCCTTCATCGTTCTTGAGCAGTGAAGGGCAGAATCTTTTTTTAACAGCACGTAATTAACTAACTCAAATAGTTTGCTTGTCCCTTATTTGTAACAGTGTTTTATGCATTTCACATTTGAGTGACGTACCTTTCCAGCTGTCCATCTGAATGTCTGTTGGCTGTTTTTCCTTGTCTTAGACATTTTGACTGATCGCTAAACAAAACAAGCTTGGTTGTGTTATGTTGTTCTGTGCCAGAAGGTGTTTAAGCATTACTCATAAGGATGCTCAAACCATTTCGCAGTAATAGGGCGGTTGACAAATAGTATAGACAACTTTATTTTCAACATCATGACTTTATACTTAAATGTTTTCATTTCCACAAGATTTTCTTTGGCAGTTTATTTTATTTTCAACATCTGTTTTAAGGTTTTCTCTCTTTTTTGCTGTCCACTTTGAAAGTTTACGTTTTTTAATTAAAAGGTTTATTATTACCTATTCTAGAAACAGCTGTTTTATTCTGCATGGACATGGACCAACAAGTAGTCCTTGTAGAAAACCATATTTCTAAACAAAATTCATAGTCAAAGATAAAACTGAAGGTGCTAGGTAATGTGCTTAGGGTCGTTGTATTGCATGTTGACAGTCCATTTGCAAGTCAGCAACATCTTAAATTGCATTTAAATTGCATAGTGCTGTTGGCTGTTTATCAGTTGTGTCAGTTTAGACTTGTGTCTGGAAACTTTAATTTTAGTCTATTCTCTATAAATTTGAACAGAGTAGAAGCTGAATAATATAACTGTATTTTAAAAAGTGATCTTAAGCATCCTCTTAACTTAGAAGTTGCTCTTGTGTTGTAAAGATCACCAAACATTGACAAGCTCACGATTTGTAGGCCGATCTCAGTTTGAGGAGTCACATTTGTTCATGACTGTCATGAAGGTGATTAAAACTGTCCTATAAGTAGCAATAAGTTATTATTAATAACTCTCTGTGTGCTTTTGGGTTTCTCTACATATGCATACATATAGATCCCAAATGAACATTTGCCAAATGCCAGAAGTGAGTAGAATTTGGCGTTTTTTGAGTAAATAAAATGCCAGCTGGCATGTAACCTTATTAGGAACCGTAACATAATATATGGTTTAAATCTGACCCTCGCTCATGTAAGTGATCTGAGCTATTCAGATCAAAGACATGCAAACCATCTACTAAAGAAAACATCTGTCACAACATGTCTTCTAACAGCTTTTAGCTCAGTGGAAAATGTATTATAGGATGTTTATCTAGAATGCCTGAAGTTTCTTTTCTTCTCTAGAACTCCATGTGGGAACACATGTGGAATATTCCTCACTTGGAGATATCAAAACAAAATGATGAAACAAAATCACCATGGAGCTTTTTGTGACAGTTTCCAAAGATATCAAATAAATAATTCAGCTGTCATTAATATAATGATTTTATTTATTTATTTTTACATTTGGGCACACGCTTTTATCCAAAGCAAATTACATAGCATTCAAACATTTTGGGAGTCAAACCCATGACCTTGGCATTGCTATTATCATGTTCTATACTGTTTGAGCACCAGAAAAAGTATTTGTACATTTTCATAGCTGTCAAGACATATTAATGAAATTATCATATATATTCTTGGTGAATGGTGATTTTCAAATATATGTAATCTTTGTATTTTCTAATGTGGTGAAAAGTGTTGTTTCTATGTTCTGCAGTTGTATTCAGTATGTAAGAGAATGACTGGTGTTGTTGTTCCTGCTGCTGGAACAGTTTTCCTGCAGAGTGGTTGGCCTCTGATATTTTTCTCCATCATTGATATGCAAGCAGCATCACACCGGCCCTACTGCAAGGTTAAGCAAGCGTGACGGCATGGCTTAGAAACCGGCTGGGAGTCTTTCTCTCTGTCTTTAGCCTGTGTGTTATACAGCCTTCTTTTTTCACATATCACACACACACACACAGTCTGCACGGTCCTTTAGTTTTCCCATGTGACCTGTTTGAAATCCAACAAAGTTAAGTGGTTTCTCCATTATTGTCACTTTGGTCTGTTTCCCCTGTAGTTGTAAACTAGACTAAGAGCTTCTGGTAAGCGTGTATGTTGTAAGTTCTTTTCCAGAGCTGCACATTTTCTCCCCGCTTTCATCTGCAAGATAAGCTGGCATTTCCTGTTGTCGTGGAGAAAGGCATTGTTTCTTGAGGTGTCGTGCAGCATGCTTTGGACTAAACCCTAAACTCCTGGTTTTCATTCTGTGTGTTCAATTGCCTGCTCAAGTCAAACACTATTTCTCGACATCTTTAAGAACATTAAACACGGGCACTTGCTTTGTTTGCATTGTCTTTGTTTTATAGAATAATTTTTATCGTCAGTTTTATTGACACTTTATGATAAATAAGAAAGCAAACCACTTCCATATTAACTAGCAGAGCAGAAGAATTTGGGCCCAGTAGGCTGAGGAATGTAGCATTGTCCTGTCCACACAGGATATGAGTTTCATTCCTTATGGCCTTTTCCCCTCTAAAATACTTTTGTTGTTCTTTCATAGCTCCATTTCACCTGTTTTGATTCAAAGGCTAAGTGGAAGAACTGTTTTTTGGTTTTTTATAATATGTCTTTCCAAATAGAATGATTTTTTTTTTTCAGACTGACAGCACACAATTTTAACCAAAAAGAAAAAAAAAAATCTGCCATGACCACAGTTTGCTTAGAAATAAATCTACTATAAATTTGCACCTAACCATTAAAAAGTTAAGGATCAGTAAGATTTAAAAAAAAAAAGGGGGGGGGGGGGGGGGGGGTGGAGAGATCTTTTTACTACGTTTTTCAGCATGGATGCCTTAAATTGATCAAAAGTGACAGTAAAGACTTTTAGATTGTTACAAAGAACGACTGTTTCAAATAAATGCTGTTGAACTTTCTATTTGTCAAAGAATCCTGAATAAAATGTATCACTGTTTTCACAAAATTCGCACAACTCTTTTCAACATTAATAATAATATTACTTTCTGAAGGATCATGTGACACACATCGGCTACACATAAAAGGTCATAACCACTATAAATGTATACATTTTCAAAGGATTAGATAAAGATGTCAGCTATACTGATGTTAGGCTCATGCACACAGTTTTGTTAAATAAAAGCAAATTTTGTAATCTGTCAGCTGTTTTACAAATCATGGTTGCAATCATTTTTTTCTGTTGTCCTCATGTCACTCTCCTTCCTCCTTTTCAGCTCTCACCATTAATCATTTATGAGTTCCTGCTTTTCTGCCTCTCCTCTCTATATTTGTCTTTCTGTGTTCATCCTCTGTTCTCTTTCACTGCACCTAATGTGTCAAACACATACCCATAGCCATATTTGTTCCAAATATACAAATACACACAGACAGAATCACCCTCAAACTCCCCGCTCTCTAATGTCTCTTGGGAAATGAGTCTGTTTGTATCTAGCGAGTGTAAGGCAGACAATGAGAATGTTGTCAGTTCATCTGTAGAACAGGGAAGAGCGCTGTGTTGATGGGATGAGGGCGCTGCATGAGGTTAACGACACACTCTGAGACTATGTGCACATCTCGCCTCTCTTCTGTTCTGTCATTATTATCTCTTTATATCATTTCTCATATTGATTGTATATCCAGTATATATTGAGCTGTAGTGAACAATTATGAGATCATTTTATTATAACTTGATTTACCTGTTCATTTTGTTGTACAAAGTATGTGCATATGTAGCTGTCAGAGTTATTTACTCAGGCTCATAAATAGCTACTGAAAACTGTCTTGAAGAGAATCAAACTTGATCGTTAATTGTTTTATTTAGAGTTTACGTAATTAGTTATTTGTATTTTTTATTTCATTTGTATTGTATTGTGTATATATTACAACTAAATTTCAACTTGCTTGTTGGTTGTTGTAATTTTTATTGTTCTATTTCTTTAATTAATGATGTTTGCTAAAGCAGGCATCATTATTACTGCCCATACTGAAATTAAACTTCATCATGTAATTCGACTACACTACAGTCATGAATAATAGCTCAAATTGTGTGGCTTGTTGAGGAGTGCTGTCACTTTTTATACAGGGACTTATACCTGACTAAGTGATTTTCATATCTGGCAAATGATAGAAGGAGTGGAAAAAAAATCTATAGACTTTGGAGGAGAAGGACTTTTTGGCTAAGCAACTACTTAGCAACTACAGGAATCCCTATAACAACCAACAATACCCTGGCAATCATCCACAACACCCTAGAGAAGGAAAATATAAAAATTGAGTTCATCCTAAAACTGGTGAAGTATGCCTGTGCACAGTATCCTTTAATCTTAGACTCTTGAAACCTGGTTTCTTTTCTGTTCTTGTTGGAAGAGTTTGGATTTTGCTCAAAAGAGAGCACAGCTGGAAAGTTCCTGGTCTCTCCATTTCTTTTCTATTCTTTGTCATTAGAATATGAAAGTTGGCTGACAATCTCAGGAGGATTGATTCTCAGGAGCTCAGGACCCCCCGTCATTCCTCCAACCTCCAGATCTCCTCTCTCATCAAACTTGTGTTTGATCTTTGTTTGCCAATGTTCCTAAACTCTTCTGTCATTATTCCACTTCAGCATTTTCTTCTCTTGTACAAACACTGTCTTCTACATTGTGGTGAATGTTCTTCTTTTTTTTTTTTTTTGTGAGTGTATATGCATTCTCTGAACATTTGGAGGTTGTTCAGTGCAGGTTTGTGTCTGCAGAAACAAGCAGGAGAGTGAATATTTTGTCTGCATTTGACTGTGTCTGAAATTATTAATTTAATAGGATACCGCTGGACTGTGCTGACTCAGACTCACTTACGCATTCATAGAGGATACTCGAAAGATTCAAAACATCATGAGCTTCATTTGAAGGAATTTTACCAGTATAAAAAAAAATAAAACATCATGGCAAATATACGGAACTACTGAAAATATCCGTGTCGGACTGTGAACTGCAAGTGAAATGTGAACTGAAGAGTAATGGAAATGTTTGCCCAAAGTGTGTCTTGATGATGATCTCCAAACTGGGACTCATTTTGGTATCCAGTATACACTCATTTTGCCTTATTAAATTCACATATTGGTTCCTTAACCATATGAGAGGATACACAGCCAGACCATGAAGATATGGGTTCAATTAAAGTGATAGTGCATTCAAAAATGAAGATGTTTTCTCTTGTGTTAGGATTAGGGATGGCTCGATACCATAATTTTGGCTTCGGTACGATACCAGAATGTAATACCTCGGTATCGATACTAAATCGATACCATAGGTGACAAATAACCAGCCTCAAAAGATAAGTGAATTTAATACAATTTTATTATTATTATT
Organism: Tor tambroides; assembly: GCA_021397915.2. Taxonomy (NCBI): domain Eukaryota; kingdom Metazoa; phylum Chordata; class Actinopteri; order Cypriniformes; family Cyprinidae; genus Tor; species Tor tambroides. Next base: position 12,735 of record JAFVLL020021882.1, read on the forward strand.
ATTATTAATAATAATAATAATAATAATAATAATAGCAGATTCATATCTTAATACCTTTGTATCAAACTAACAAAAAACCTACAGGGAACATAGGTTACATTTTGATGTTGGAGAAAAAAAAAATATATATATATATATATATATATATATAGGCTAACTGAAGTAATAAGATGAAAATATATTCAAATCTTCTTATCTTTTCAGTGCAAACAAAATGTCTCAAAATGTAACAGAAAACCTACCGGGAACATAGGTTACATTTTGACTGAGTTTGAAGAAAAAAAATACAACTGAAGTAACGCAATTAATGCAACAAATGTTGCTTATTGTAAAGTGTTATTCTAACAGTCAAAGTAATATTCAAAATCACGTTATTATTTCTCTCTCTCTCAGATTGTTTTCAGATTTCAGACTCAGCCAAAGAAAAAGCATTAAATATAAATCTCACTCTCTCGGCCGCTTCATATTAGCGATCGGCAGCGCGTCAGAAACATTCCCTTCATATCATTGATACTAAAATTAATATAGCAAAACTCTTGCTCAGTTCAAATCCAATTAATATTCGATTGTATGAAATGCAAGTGCATATATTACGTGACCAAAACTTCACTGGTTCTAGCGTGTCACACGCACGTTTGAGCTTACTGTATTACATCTGTATGTGCGTTGATCAGTTGTAAATAAAAGTTCAAATTAAATCTAAATTTATGAATGATGCACTCACCTGTCGATCTCTTAATTCTCTGAAAAGATCAGGATGAGCAAGCGACAAATGCTTAAAGATTTGATGTGTCCCTGTGGCAACATGATTATAGCAACGCTTGCATACAGGTGCAGTAACGTCGGTTCGTTCACCTTTGTCATCTGTTTTGTATCCAAAGTAATGCCATATTTCACTTCTACTGTTCTCTTTATTTATTAATTTCGAGTGCGTTGATAAGAGTTTAATCTGTTTGATCCATCGCGTTGTTCTGTTGTCACATTTACCGGTTGCGCAGCAATTTGGGAAGCACTGCCACCTACAGGTGCATTTCGCAACTGCAGCGTATGAAATACCGAATTGAGCAAAATTATGATATCGTACCGTTTGAAATATAATATATACCGGTATTTTTCCAGTACCGGTATACCGCGCATCCCTAGTTAGGATATTCACATTGTTTGTTTTTCCCCATAAAATAAAACTGAATGCTGACCAGAGGCTAAAATGTCAACAACAAAAAAAAAACACCATAAAGTTCAATGATTCATTATTCCAAAGCCATATGATTAAAACAGAAAGGAACAGATTAAAATTCAAGTCATTATTCACTGAAAATCTATTTCTCGGCTCTATCTCTCTCGGCAAATCTCATTTGTGCAGTATTGAAAGTGCACATATAGTATAGTATTGTACATTTTCAGAATTAAACTTCAGGATTTTGGTCTTAAGTCTTTAGTCTTTTTAGTCTTGACATTGTATTCCATGGATATTTTTATTAGTTCTTTTTGCAGTTTGCCATTCACCTTTCACTTCTACTGTATGAAAAGAGCAGTATTAACATTTTGTGAATGAGTAAATGATGACAATTCTGTAAGTTTGCCATTTCAGAGATGCCATGAATTTTATGTATTCACTGGAACCAGACCTAAGATTAGGACTAGCATTAGTATGGAAAGATATATTCATTCATATATATGAATGAAATGACACTAAAAAGAAAGTTGCCTTAAAGTCCTCTTAACTTTCTGTCTCTGCAGATTAGCTCTGTATGTTTACGAATATCTGCTACATGTGGGAGCTCAGAAATCAGCACAGACCTTCCTGTCAGAGGTAGGTGAACTACCTTTTTGCATTTTCACCAAGATCTCTGTGACTGTCACTAAAATGCTTCTAAACACGAATCTATTTAAGACGCTGTAGTTTTAGGAGATAATGTTTACATGTAGGCCAGTAAACGGCTCCAATGAAAGCCACACTGTTCTCTGATCCCAGCCTAATTGAATTACACTGGATACAAAACCACGCTGGCACGAGAAACTGGGCAAACTGTTTCTGTTTAATGGCATGGTCTCATGGAGATTCAGCGGGGGTCTGTAAGCTTATTTACACGGATTTTCATAGAGCAGTGTTCACTTGCTCTGCTCTTTAAATGAAAGTGGTTTATATTCAACATGAAGTTTTAGTTAGAATAGCTGGTTGTGAAAGGCTTTAGATGACCCAATACACAGAGTGGAAAATTTGCAGCCACAATTCATCAGACAGCAAGCAATGTTTTAACTTTCTTCTGAAGGGTCTGTTTTAGAGACACTCGACGTTAATGACTTGACATTCTCTCAAGCTGCATTTGGGGAAGAGATGTTTATATCTGTGTCCATGACAGCTCGCTTGCTGATGACATGATCACTGACAAGATACAACTGAACAGTAAAAGTAAATGTAGATGCAGATGAGTGCTGGAGTCAAGTAAATATTTGTGAATTGCAGAGGAATAAGATCAGATAAATAGTGGAACAGAACAAAGAGAGAAGAGGAAAGACAGAGAAAGAGACTGGCACAATCACAGAGGTAAAAACACAAAGGCTGGCCCACCACTCAGACGTGAACATCAACAAGCCAGACACTGCTGTCGTGACTCAGACCGGCCTCTGTGACTAAGCCAGCCGCCCTGTCCATTGTGGCCGGTTTCCTTTGCGACTCCTGTCTTTTGCCACCCTGCTCATGTAACCAGTTCACGCTGGACTTGGACCCAAAAATAGCTTAGCTCTCGCGGCAATGCATTGAGATAATGTTGGGCACACCCGTGTTGTTTATGGCGGCTGTTGTCAGCGCTTTAATGTCAGTAAACCCATCTCACATGGCCAGTGACTGAAACTGATGATCTCATCGAGACGGATGGTGTTTTCTGTTCCTGTTTAGTCTTTTGAAAAAGAGTTAAGGATGAGAAAGGACAAGGGTTTGCAGAAGCTTTAGTGATAACTGACCTTCGCTAAGCACAGCCTTTTACTGACCGATCTTACCTTAGCAACTGTCCGTATCCACAGTATTATCAGAGAAGCATTTGCTCTATTTCTAAATCAGTGGATTTCCTGTGTGTTTTGATAGTATTTTTCCACAAATTATCCAATAAAATGTTGCTAATAAGCCTATTTTTAAGGCAAGACACTATAGACAAAACCATTATCTTTTTCATTCACTGGCAGATTTGGAAATTTTGGGCTATTTCCCTTCCATAACTTGTCTTCTTGTAGACTGGTGGAAAGAAAATATCCAAAATATGCTTTTTAAGTGTTCGTTTTATTATAAAAATGCTTGCTCTGATTCGTGGAGTGATAAAAAGAGATATCCAAAATCTCCTCTGTAAAAATCTTTAACTTTAACAAAATGAAAACCTTTAACTTAACAAAATAAAAAACTTTATCTGTCAACAAAACGAAACTGACCCTGGCTTTATCCAATGTTCAGACTGCTGTTCTGGAAAATTCATGGAAATTAGTGCATAATTTAATTAGATAATGCCTCATTTACATAAAAATGAGGCATTATAAACATAAAATAATTTAATAATGTAATAGAAAAAACAATTGTGCTGATTAATCATCTGTGGAAAGTATGGTGACATCTGTTTGTTTAAATCTTTACCCTATACTCACCTATAGTGTCTTGCCTTAAAATCTCCAATTCCTTTCTATAGCATATTCTGCCAAGGAGAGCAGAGCTTAATGTTGTTTTATTAACAAAGTTCGGAAGGAGCACGTCAGATACTTAGCCTAATTAACACAAGAGGTACGCACTCAAGTTAATCAATGCATGGATATAAATACAGCTGACGTACCTCTATTCATTTGAGGGTTAACCAGCATTCCTCCACCGCCCCTTCTCCACTCAAGAGGTATCACTAGAGTTCTCGCCACACTATGGGGGGGGGGGTACTCTGGGTTCGGGCCATTCCTGAGCCCGGAGCCCTTCCCCAGGACAGCACGCCAACTACGCATTACTATACTCGCCAAATACGCATTACCTTACTCGTGCTAAATAGATGTAAGTGTGAACTCGTGAAGTGAAGTGTCAGTTGGTTAACTGAATTTTTATTAATGAAGTTATAGACTGAGTCACACTGAAACTGTTTCAAACAGATGCCAAGTAACAGTTTTATCTCTCAGATTTATTCTGGGCACCATGTTTGACTCAAAGTTCAGCTCTCCATGGCAGAATTTGCCCTTAATTATGTTTAAATCACAAAGGGAGCACAGGTCGACTTGTCACTGAATCTTTATAACTCTTTCTTTGTTCTGTTTAACTTGGCAGATCCGATGGGAGAAGAACATAACATTAGGAGAGCCGCCTGGGTTCCTACACTCATGGTGGTGGTAAGGAACTATGCTTGAAAGTTTCTTTAGCACTACTTGGATGGGATTAGTGTGCTAAAAGTGTTTTGAGTTATAATTATCAAGATAGGAACGATGGATTCATTGGATCTCTAGTTAAAGGGGTCATGAATTTTCCTTCAAATTTTCCCTGATCTTTTGACATGTAAAAGGTCATTGTACTATAAAGCTGTTATTGAAACCAAGCTCAGGAAACGACACACTATATAGTCGACACACTACATTTTGTCACACTATAACGTCATAGTGCGACAAAAGGCCATCTCTGCAGAATCAGATCAATGACTACTTCTACATCATCGCGTCTTTGGCCCTGCCCACTGTGAGATGAAAAGGAGAGAGGAGCAATAACTGGACTAAAAATAACATTACCTTCCAAAGGATCCTGCCAAAGAGCTGCTGCTTTCTGGAAAGAGGGTGAAGCCTTTACTGTTCCTGCCTTGGTTACTAAGGCAACAACAAACAAAACATCTGTTTGTTTTTGGTTATCGTCATCTCTTTGGTTATTGTGTCAAAAACACAGTTCACTTAAACACAGTCGGTTATGTCTGCGAATATAACAAGCTGAATGTGTATCAGTATATTAAATCTATGAAATGGCGCCTCTCAGACATGGCGACAACAAACTACGCAACTCAACCAGACCTCGCCCCCTGGTATTTTTTTGCTCATGCCTTGGGGGTGAATTATTTAAATGTGTGATATTGTGACATAGATGTTCCAAGAAGAAAACTAAGGACTATAATTGAAGTTCAGAGACAGAGCTTACTCATATAGAGAAAAAAACTCCCTTTTGTAACTTTGCAGATCTTTTTCATGTACAAACATATACAAAAGTAACCTGAGAGTAAGTTAGTATTAAATTAAAATGAAGCATAATAGGACCCCTTTAATACTAAGGTGTTTATATTCTGTATGGAACATCTTGTTGTCTGGATATCCAACACAAAATCCAAGAAAATAAACAAAACTAATATAATATAATATATGGAAATGAATTCATTAAGGTGAGGATCATGGTTGTTCTGAGCAGTTTGTTATCAGATTCTCTCATTTTTTTTTTTTTTTTACAATGTAAATACCTTTACTGTCATTTTTGATCAATTTAATAAAAACATAGTGTGTGGTTTTGTTTTTTTTTGTTTTTTTTTTTTAAAAAAGGGAACACCTCAGGAACCCCAAAAGAGAGAAACCCCAAGTTAGTTATAATATTAGATGCTCTGTGATTTATACCAAGTTTGTACAAAAACACAGACATCTAACGTATAAAAATCTCACAATACATTTGTGAAACAAACATTTCCTCAGGGAAAACAAATCCCATCCAAATAGGGCTTTAATTAACTGAGAATAGTCATTTATTTTCAGACTGCAGTAACAGTCTTTTTTATTATATATTGTACATCTTTTATTGCAGTGTTTTCTGGGACCTCTACTGTGCTGCTCCTGAGAGGAGAGAAACATGTGAGCACTCAAGTGAAGCCAAAGCTTTTCATGACTATGTGAGTATAAATATGTGTTCACTTACAATGAGGATAATCATGATTTGGTGCAGGAACCACGTTTTTATTGGCTGCTGAAGGCACGAACCCAGTTTCTGAAGAGAAATTAAGGAGATATTTAGAACCACTGAATACATTTTAGTGTTTTGTACTCTAAACAAAACCAGTATGAAACCACTGACCTGTAGAACAGCAGTTACAGCTGGTCTCTGGAGAAACCTTGCAGGATAATTGTGAGTGAGTGCACAGCTCATAGAAGGAGAGGTAAGGTGAGCAGGAGGCGAATGGAAAGCGGGAAGGATGATAAATTGGTAGTCCGTGCTGGAGGCATTAGCGATGATGTCATACATTTGCGGTCATCTTGGCTAGAGGGAGGAGGACATCTTGACCTATTCTGAGTATGAAAGAGAGAGTCATAGAGAGCAATAGGGAAGCATATATAGTGAGCGACAGAGTGTGATTAGATTAAAAGCTTGTCTATAAGAAATAATGACTCATTTGGATTAGGTCAAAATCAGCATAATAGCCTCATTGTTCCTCTCATACCTTGATTAAAACCACAACAACTCCACCTACAAGTCAGGTACCTGTTTGTCGGCCACAAATTATGTAGACCTCATGACCAGAATCACTAAGATTAACTGCTGACCAGCCACGGCTCATTACGATAAAAGCCTTCGCTTTTAGCTCATGCTTCAATCATGTGAAGTGCCACACTGATTCTCATCCATGCATGAAATGTTAAAGACATGTCATTAAATCATAAAATAGTTTAAAGTGATCTATGATCATGGCTACATTGTGTTTAGCAAGTTTCATTAAAGTAAGCCATCAATCATATTTCCAGAGGTGTTTTCATCTTAATTAATCTATATGTACATAAAGGTATATATAATTCAATAGAAAAATATTATTAAATTGCTTCACTTAAAGTGATAGTTTGCCAAAAAAATTACAATTCTGTCATCATTTACTTACCCTCAAGTTGTTTCAAACCTGTATGAGTTTGTTTCAGCTGTTGAACACAAAAGAAGATATTTTGAAAAATGTTAGTAACCACCAAACTGTTGACGGGAGCCATTGACTTCAATAGTATGAAAAAAAAAAAATACAATGGAAGTTAATGGCTACCATCAACTGTTTGGTGGTTACCAACATTTTTCAAAATATCATCTTTTGTGTTTAATAGAAGAAAGCGATTCATACAGGTTTGGAACATTTTTATTTCAATTTGTAATTTATTTTGAATTAATTTTTAATGAAATTCATGGATAATAGTTTCTGTGTGTGGTCTCTAATATTTGTGTGCTTTTTAGCAAAACAACTGTAATGATTATACATAACTCGTATTGTAATATTCTCACTTAACATCCAAAATGTGAAGTAACTAAATCTTGAAGAATGATCCAGCGACTCACCCCGCACTAATTTCCATTGTTTAACTGCCATTTTTAGTATGGAAATAGTGTCTGCTGTGCTGTAAGTGCGCTTCAGATTATTCTCCCCTGCCTAAATGAGCACATTCCATTTCCCTGGCAATCATAAACACACTCTATTTTTACCCACTCTTTCTCATTGTGTCCAGCCCCCCTCCCAAAAAAAACAAAAAACTCAGCAGACAATGACTGGTACTCTGTTGCCTTTCTGTCATTTAACATGAATGGAATGAAGTCTGAGATTCTGGAGATCAGTTGATTTTTGTCAGTGTTTTTTAATGCTACACTTTGCATGCTCTTTTACTTCAGTCACCTTTCAGGAAAGGAACAGTTTGCTTGTTAACTAGTTCCAGTGAAGATAATCATACATTTGAGGGGTTAGAATAGATGGCATACAATTTTATCATTATATTACATATTGCTGAATTTGTATTTGTATTTCCTGTATTTGTCATAGAAATTTTTGTCATGATTGTTAGTGCTTAAATAGATTTAAGAATCAGGATCTTTTTATTTTGCTCCTTAAATCAATACGTTTATATAGTACTTTCTCAATCTCATTATAATAATTCATTTGAAATCATAGTAAATAACTAAAAATAAGACATCACACTGTTTACATCAGTATAGCTCTTAAACAATCAACAATAAACTACTAAACCATCTTTTAATTTACCATATTCTGGTACACTACTAGGCAATAGTGTTGCTTTCATCAACGAAAATTATGACTAAATATCATCGTCAACGAACCTTTATCACGTGACGAAGACGAGACGAGACGAAACGTAAATGCTGGTCATGTGACGATGACTATAATTAAATGTATAATGCAATATTGTTGATGAATAAAAACGAGACTAAATGTGGTTTACAAAATAAAAACTATGCTAAAATGTCTCTTCATTTTCGTTGACCAAAACGAGACGAAACGAAATGTTATAACGTTATTTCGTCTCGTTTAGTTGCGTTATTATTATTATTATTTTGCAGTATTTCTGTTTCCTGTGTCTCACTTCAGCGGCTGCATCAGGTCGCACTGCACAGACGCAGGCGACGTCACTTCCTCAAGCCCCACTCGCGGCATTATTTAGAAGACGACAACAAACAAAGTACCGATGGCTGGCCGGCCAGCCGGGGTTCGTCTTTGGGAGAAAATTTATGTGTGTGTACTTCTAACATGTTTGGTTGGTAAAATAAATGTTGTAAATTCAAATCAGAGCATCTTCCGTGTCTGGAATGGATGTATTCTTGAGTCTATAAGGTAACAATAATATAATACGATAACCTTGTTTGAAATGGGTTTGGCTAAAAGAAAATTTTGGTTTCGTCTATACTACTAGTACTTATACTATATTGACTGGGTTAAATAGAATTGCATTACTAAAAAGAGACTAAAATACAATTTTCATTGACTAAAACTAGACTAAATGTCATCAGTTTTCATCGACTAAAACTAGACGAAAATAGTCATGGATAATTCTGACTAAAATAAGGCTAAAATGCTCAGACTTTTAGTTGACTAAAACTTGATTAGACTAAAAAGAGTATGAACGTGACTAAAACTAATAAAAACTAAAATGACAGCTTCACACAAAGACTAGACTAAAACTAAAATTAAAACAGGCTGCCAAAAACAACACTACTAGGCAACACTTGTGTCATAAAATCAGCATCTACAATTGATCTCCCACCTGTAACTTTAATTTCACTGGAAACTGAAATAACTTGGAAACTATGTGAGCTATGTGAGGCTACTTGAGGCTACTTGATGACGAACATACTAAAACCTAAATGTGAAATGTTCTTTTAAGGTGTTTCATTTACTTTTTTACCATTATTTACCCATTGTATAGAAATTCACTATATGACTCAAAATCACACTGATGTTATTCATGGTTAAACCCCGGTGCTCTATTAAATATATAAAGTAATTTGGTGGTCTGTAGTTTGTAGCTAAAACTACAAGTGATTTTAAAAATCAGCACCATTTAATAAATAAGCAAATCCTGAGCATATTTGTTTCAGAGTTCTGATAAGTCTTTACATGAACATCCTTCATATTCCCTATTGATGTTCTCCTGTCTGGCTTAGGGCTAGTCTCATCTGCGCTTTCATTTTCTTTATGTTCACACAGAGTAGAACACAAACAGCAGCAAATTAAACATGAGAGAAAGAGGGGAAGCACGGCAGCATGAAATAGCTTATAATATTATGCAGTCTATTCAAGCATGTTAATGAAGATTTTCACCCCTGAATGGAGAGAGATATTTCACACAGTGTACCCACATTCAGAGCTTAGATTATTGCTGTCACACTGAATAGTGTAGCTTGAATGTGCTTTTTTGATCTTTGTTTATCTCTTGCCCAATATCTTTGGGTGCTCAAAAGTTTCACTTTAAAATGTGTTAAAGTAAAAATTATAGATAGTTTATAAAACTATAGTTTATACTTTTTATGTACATAAATCTACCAATAACATGTTAACACATTTTAGCTTGACAGAATGAGTGTAGCTTCTTATGTACTATGATGATAATAATAATAATAATAATAATAATGTTTTGTTGATATTTTCAAACAATATTGTGGCATTATTGGATGAAGTACTCAAATAATAAAATTACAGAAATATACTCATTGAGATTACATAACAGCATATCACCTTATTATATTATATTATAAATATGTTGAGAAATAATACATATTCCTATAGTTTTATGTTTTTATTAATATTATGGTGCTGAATAACATTTCTCCTAATAATTCCTCTAAAAATAACTTTTTGTTCATGTTTACCATCTACCACATTGCCAGTGTGAAAGATGATCTGCACGATGAGGAGAATTCTTTTATCATTATTGTGTATTTAATCTCAATATGGGCTGATGCACACAATCTGAGCCATGGTTCTATTACACACAATTGAATTCGTATGCATACACATATTCTCAGAGGTTCCTGTAATGTCTGGCTGGCCGTGTTCCAGAGGCCAAGAGGTGGATTCAGGGTAGAGTGAGTTAGCAGCTGGGATGGGTGTTCATTGGGCGTTAACTGATTGTCCAAAACACTGTTGTCCTGAAGTAACCCCCTCAAACACACACAGAAGCAAACACACACTGGTTGGTTAAAGCTTGCCATCTGTAAAGCAGAGAATGTTTGCAGCAGAGAGAGACAGCAGGAGAGAAGATGTGGCGAGGATAACCTCATCACTGCATTAGATTAGACTGCAGATATTGTGGGGAAGGTTGCCTGGTGGTTATAGGACTGCATCATTACCCAGGAGGCTTCTGGATCCATCCTTAACACACAACCAGTGCTCCAAGTTGTCGTTCTGAATCTGATATTGCGCTTTAATGGGTTGTTAACACAGAACACATTAAAACAAAACAAAAATAGTTTTTTAGAAGGTTTTTTTTTTTTAACTTGAGTGGTGCATTTTTGGAATGCTGCAAGAGACGCAAACTCAAGAGTGAAATACGCTGGCCTAGCATGTGTTTACATAGAAAAACAACAGAAGACTGACAGTGGAATGCAAATACACATTTAATGTGAATGGCCCCTATACGGTCACTGCCATTGTGATTTCGAGGCCATGTGCAGACACAATCAAGGTTGCCAGTTGCTTTGTTTTTGCTCCACCAATAAAATAGTCCCAAATCCCTTGCAGAATCAACTGTTGAGGTTTCAAGCAATGAGTAGCATTCCTGAATGAATAAGTGTTGCTTGAAAAATAAGCTGAGTGAAAGATTCAGTGACTCACTCATAAACACAAGCTGTATCCCAATTCAGAGGCTAAATAAGTGTTGCGGAAAGAATCGGTTGAGTGAAAGATTCAGTGACTCACTCATAAACACATGACTCAATGAATCGCTAACAAAGGGTCGCCACATAATGGTGTAAGGAAATAGTATAGCTGTAAATTTCTCTACCACAAATCACAATAGATTCACATCCTGTCAGTAAAGTGGCAAACAGTAAAAGTGCCATATTCTATTTGAGACATGATACGATGTACATATTTACTTTCTACCCCATAAATCCACATCCAGTTGTTTATTGTTTTGTTTTGGGGTAAAACTTTTTTACATTTCTATTTGATTTGCACAGGAAGTATCCAATGGCATGATAGGGGGATGAATATATGTGGGGAGCAAGGGAGAGATTAATAGAGAAGGGCAGCTAGAGTCTTCCTTCCTGTCCTGTCTCACTGGTATATTTCCTGTTGTTATATTGCTTTGTCTGTGTCTCAGCTGGCTCTAAAGACTAATCTTACCATCATATACACATGGCTCAGGTTCACGTGTCACTATAATGTATCTCTTTTGTCTCTCAGTGGAGCTTATGTAACAATTCACATGCTTAAAAGAACAGATGTGGGAATGACTGAGATTATAAAAGTTGCTTGTATTTTGGATGAATGTCGGTGAATTTGATGTTGTATTTCTATAGATGAATATCTCAATCACTCTCAAGTTAACTTTGGATTGTTTGGTTAGTTACATGAACTGAATTCCAATTTTCCTTTACCACATTCATCCTCCATTCAAGAGTTCTTACAAACTGGTTCTAATGTTTTCTGTTTCTCTCTTTTGATCTGAGTAGATTTATTTCTCGCTCCGTGTGTGAGGAGTAGGGATGTTGTCCTGATGCAGCTGATGAGAAAGTCTAGACAAAGGGACTTGCCATTCTACCCACGTTTCTCTAATGAGTAGAGAAATGAGTCTCTCTACCCAGCCAGCCACTGGAGGAATCTTTTTCTCACACACACACACACACACACACTCACTCACTCACACACACACACACACACACACACACACACACACACACACACACACTCACTCACACACACACACACACACACACACTCACTCACACACTCACTCGCTGCTTCCTTATTGCAGACAGAAGGAGCAAATCTAATAAATATGGAAATGTATGAACTTAGAGACAGAGCGAGCTGCTGCAGGCTTAAACTTTTAAAATCTGGAACATATTGGCTGTGTATATAGTACAGCTGTTTCTTTACAAAGTAAGCAAAGAAACATTGAAAATGTACATTTTTGAGATAAATAATTTCCATTGCACTTGTATGTACTAGTATACATTTTTAAATAATTGTGACTGGCCATATCTGGACATGGAGTATACTGAGAGAAATACGAATCAATTTGGTGCAGTGCCTGTCCTCAAAATCGGACTGCGTGAATCATAATTTTCCCTCATTTTTTTCTTTTGGTTTTTGGGATGAAATACATTATGACCCAGACATATTTTTGTTATTTTCACCCTAATTACTAATGGGTACTGCAGAGTACAGACGGGATTCATGGGCATCCAGAAAGCCATCATTAACCACTGGGATTCACAGCACTGTGTACGTTCAGGTGACTGCCATGAGTGTACGTAAGGGGCAAACAGGGGAGAGCAGTTGCTTTTGATCCATTTCCAACGAGTAGAAAGCCTAAACCACCAGCGAAACTGTAGTACATCAACACTAGTGCTGTTAATTATTCAGTGGACAAAATGTGTTTGCCAGAAGGGCCAACTTCTCAGTGTCTATGTCTTCCCACTGTTTCATATTTCCTCTCATTGTCCAAGCCTTAGGTTTGTGTATGCGCAAGTTATTCCTAGAGCAGGTAAGGTCAGACATGAGGTTTATGTGCTGATAGCTGTTTCCATCTCTGTGCTGTCACCTCTGCTGCAAATAGAAGTCTCTTTTAGAAATACTTTATGCTCTTTATGCTTAATGTGTTTACAGTGTGCCTGTGCTTATAGTGCAGTGACTTTTTTATTTGACTTTGCAGTGAACAGTAACTTGTCTATAGCCATAAAAAGAGCAGCAATTATTATACAGTGCTGATGTTTAAAGTCATTTTTGCTGCTTGTTTATTGCTCTGGTCTTCAAAATGTCATTCATTTTCAGGTTATTTATAACATGCATACGTGTTTATCAAAGTGATATGTAACGTGATATGTAACATCCGACTCCTCTTTAACAATCTTCCTGTGTCCTTTATGTTGTTTTTCTTTATATTTGAAGATATTTCAGGATATTTCATCTGAGTTTTGTGTGTGTGTGTGTGTCCTGTAGAGTGCAGCAGCGACACAGAGTCCGGTGATTGGAAGTCCTCCTGGAGACGGTATGCCTTTGCCCCCAGGATTTTTTCAGGTACACACGCACATTTTTATGTGTGTATTTTTATGTAAAGTAATGCATTGAGACAATAGGCTTTGTTCACATATCTCACTAACCTAATTTTAAACTAATTTTCTGATTTTCTTTTTTTTTGTCTGAAGAGTGTCCCGTCCTGACAAACATATCTATCGATGCTGATTTTATACATTGTTTTTAACTTTTAAACATTAAATTGATTTTAACGTCATTTCATTTCAAACATCTTTTTCATAAATGTCATTGAATGACAGTGCTTTTTTTTAACTGTCTAAAACACAACAAAAGAGCGGCATGGAAGAAATAATTTCAGATAAAAGCAGTGAGAAATTCTTTTCTTCTTCTGTGACTGACAATTGAACTGGGAGAGATGTGCTGAGTCAGGAGAGATTATGAATGAATGGGCAATTAAATATTTATTCAGGCCAAGAAAACTATGTGTGGATGTCTGTAGCAGCAGATTATGCAAGGATTTCCACACTTTCATTTTTTAATTGGAAAGAGGAGATGTGTGTCTTTTCAATTATTTGTTTAATTATCTGTTGTAATGTGTTATTTGAAGAAGGATTTTGAGTGCATAAATACTGGACTGTGTGTACGTCAGTGATAATGCACCAGAACATACACTGATTAACTGTCAGCAGCCAGTCTGAGAGCTGCTGTCCTGCCTGATGTGTATTGACAATCGCTCACTGATAGTCTTAAACTCAGATTCATGAAGAATCCAGCTGTCAGCTCTAACAATACTTTCTTCAGTTGTTCTCTCTAACTCAGTTTGATCCAGTTTTATTTTAACCAATCCTCTGAGATATCAGCTTTGAACTTCACAAATACATATGTGATGAAAAGTAGAGAAAAGTGTAGAGTCACTCTACTGTAAAAATGCCTTTCCTATTTTTACATTGAGGTATGAATTAAAGCTACATATGTTGCCAATAAAGTTGTAAATTTGAACATCTAACCTGAGACTGAATTACAGATGTAAAATACAGTGTTGCAGTGTTGCCATCTGGTGGTGTGATTTATGGTGCCACTCAGTTGCTGTGGTTTGCCTGCTGGATGAACCATGAAAACTGTTGAGTGAAGTAGACTAAATTTATTAATTGTTCTCTGTCCTTGTGTTTCCTCAGCAGTTTATGTCTCCTCGATACCCAGGTGGGCCCAGAGGTTCTCTCAGAATACCCAATCAGGTATTTATATATTCTGATTTCAGGATCTCAAGTTTTCATTCAGTGCATGATAATGACTGTTACTTGATTTGAACAGGCTTTGGGGCCTGGGAACCAGCCTCTGTTACCCAGTGGGATGGATCCTACAAGACAGCCAGGTATTTAAAATTCTAACAATTCTGTAAATATGACAATACTTGCTGTATGATCAGGTCCACCTCACCACCTACCCTTTGTGTGTTTGTTTATGAAATGCTTTGGATAATTTTATTATTAAATTTACATCCTAAATTTATATCCTCCCCGATTTATAGAAATCATGTCTGTAGATTCTGTAAACAGCTGTAATAATCCATCAAACTAAGAAATATGAAACCGCTTTGCTTCCTTTTCCCATTTCAAAGGCCATCCCAACATGAGTGGGCCCATGCAGAGGATGACCCCTCGAGGAATGGTTCCTATTGGACCACAGGTAAGTTATCCATGGATAATTATATAAATTTGTATAAGCATGTTCCAGTGCTTTCAATCTTTATTGTAATGTGTTATTGGGTATAATTGGTGTTCCAGAACTATGGTGGTGGGATGAGACCTCCCCTAAATGCCCTTGTGGGACCTGGGATGCCTGGGATTAACATGTAATTGTATTCACATTACAGTCCATTGTCATTCCATAAATACTCCCTTTAAGTCAGAATCCCTATTATACTACTGTATAAAGTTGTACAACACTGTATATTTGTATTCTGTTGTGTAAAGGGGTCCTGCAGGAGGACGGCCATGGCCAAATCCACCAACTAACAATTCGGTTAGTTCTCAGTAACTTACCTTGTGATAACTGATCGAAAGTCTTGTATCCTAAACAATATAAATACCCGTACTTTCTCCCTGCAGATCCCTTATTCATCCACGTCTCCAGGCAGTTATTCGGTAGGTAATGTTGTCTAAGGTTGGTTTTTATTTGGTTACCCTGTTTGAGGTTACTTTGGATAACACACTGTGGTCATTTGAATAAGCAGAATCAGTGTGTTTGTAGGGTCCCCCAGCTGGAGGTGGCCCTCCAGGAACACCCATCATGCCCAGTCCCGCAGGTAACAAATACTGACTCAATCAGCACAATACTAACAACTTCAAGTCCACTGACATTCTGTAGACCTTTTAAGGCATCATAGGGCAACAAAAGGCTTTTCTGAAAAGCCTTGTTCATGGCTTCTAACATATCTTGATTAGGTCAAATTCTAAAAAGGCAGCAGTGCATTCTTTACCCATACCAAATCATTTATTTTGTCTTTAGCTAACAATGAACAACTAATGTGTGATGAACAATATTGATTTTAGAGTCAAACAACTCAAGTGACAACATGTACAGCATGATCAGCTCAGTCCCTCCAAATGGAAACAGACCAAATGTGAGTCTTGGTAGTTTCTTTAATATGGACATGTAAAGTGTATTTGGTCTTCTTATGGGATTTTTCCTTTCAGTTTCCATTAGGTGCAGGTTCCGATGGCCCAATAGGCAGCATGGCAGGCATAGAGCCTCATCATATGAATGGTTCATTAGGTAAGACGGATTTAACTGATATAACACAATGGCATATATATATATATATATATATATATATATATATATATATTCATCCATTTGCACATTGAATACTGTAAAGTCTCTTCCTTTTCCCTCCATTTAACAGCAGGATCTGGTGACATTGAAAGCCTCCCAAAGGTATGGGGCATTTCCGTACTGTTTTGACAGACATTTAAACAGTGACAACCATTTCTCTGAAATTCATTTGTGGTTTCTGTCCTCAAACTCAATGTTCACATTCATCAGAGCTCACCAGGAAACCTCAGCATGAATAATCAGCCTGGCACACCAAGAGATGATGGAGAAATGGGTGGCAACTTCCTCAACCCATTTCAGAGTGAAAGTGTATGTATGCAGAAAGCCTTTTCAATAGGATCATTTGTGTTAAATACAGCAGCTGCTGTCATTCAAACTACATTCCTGTCTTGCAGTATTCTCCAAACATGACAATGAGTGTGTGAAAGGACAACAAAGGAGTTACATTTTCACCGTGTTCAGCAAAAAACAGGATCTTCTCAAAACCGGCTCTTTGGTTTTCTACTCATTTTGTCTTTGGTGAACTATTGTGAATTACAGTAACGTCATCCCAAACTAAATCTGAATAAACTTAAGCAAGCCATGAAAAGAAGCTGAAGACACCTAGAAGAAGCTTTTCCACCCTTTTTTCCCCCTCCTGTTTGGATTCACACAGGGCTTAATATATTTTTTAATTATTGAATCTTTCCACAAGTTTTGTATCTTCTTTTTTTTTTATGTAAAAGTTTTTTTTTTTCCTGTGGTATGCAGCATAGCTGATACCAAAAAACAGCAGTTCCTTAATAAAATCCTCCACTTTTAGATGCAGCATAATTCACACAATTACACTGTTATGATTGAACAGCAGAAAAAAAAAAAAAAATTGTTGTTGTTGAGTGAACTAAACATGACATTTCAAGGTCTTCCTTATATTGCTTTGTTTTCAAACTAAGTTAAACAAGGATTTGATCAGATGACGATCACTGACAAAATCACCCTTTATCAAACACATTGTTTAGGCAAACCAAAGGTTGGCTTAATTTCATTTTTGCTCTGGAATAAGACAAATGTACAGTACATCCCTAAATGTAATGGACTGACCTGAATTTTTTAAGACAGACCTCAAGATTTCTTGTCATGTTGGATTTGTTCTTGTAAATACAGCTATCTGTGAAGAATTTGGATATGCTGATATAAAAGTCATTTTCACCATTTGTAGTATGTTTGTGTATGTAACCTTTCTTGAGAAAAAAAAAAACTGCACAAGCCACCATAAATTAATTATGCTAGTACTTTCTTGTCGCGTAGATGGTCAAATAATATTCTTGCTGGATTTGAAATTTGAGCAGGTTAAAGAGCTTAATTGAGACAAACCAATATATGTGACCCTGGACCACAAAACCGGTCATAAGGATAATTTTTTTTCAAAAAAATGATATGTATACCGCATCTGAAATCTGAATAAATAAGCTCTCCATTGATGTATGAATTTTTAGGATATGAAAATATTTGGCCGAGATACAACTATTTGAAAATCTGGAATCTGAGGGTGCAAAAAAATCAAAATGAGAAAATCGCCTTTAAAGTTGTCCAAATGAAGTCCTTAGCAATGCATATTACTAATCAAAAATTAAGTTTTAGATATATTTATGGAAGGAAATTTACAAAATATCTTCATGGAACATGATCTTTACTTAATATGCTAATGATTTTTGGGATAAAAGAAAAATTGATAATTTTGAGCCATGGCTATTGCTACAAATAAACCTGTGCGACTTAAGACTGTTCAAAGCACAAAATATGTTGGTGACCAGCTATGTTGGTCATTTAAACAAGATTTGAAGCCTTTTACGTAATTTGCATTGTTATACACTACTGTTAAAAAGTTTGGGGCTGGAAAGATTTTTTAATTGTTAAAAAGAAGTCATGCTCACCAAGGCTGCATTTATTTGATCAAAATAGCCTACTGTAAAAACAGCAATGTTGTGAAATATTACAACTTTAAATAACTTAATATATTTTAAAATGCATTTTATTCCTGTGATGCAAAGGCTGTTTTTTCCTCATTCTTCAATGTCACATGATCCTTCAAAAATCATTTTATTATGCAAATTGGGTGCTGGAGAATTATTTCTTAGTATTACCAATGCTGAAAACAGTTGTGCTGCTTTGTATCTTTATGGAAACTGTAATACATTTTTCAGGATTCTTTGATGAATAGAAAATTCAAAATCACAGTATTTTCTTTGAACTAGAAATCTTTTGTAATAAATGCATTTACAGTCAATTTAATGCATCCTTGCTGAATAAATTTTCTGACCCCAAACTTTTGAACGGTAGTGCACGTTTGTAATATGTACCTAAAGATAAAACAGGTGGAAATGTTTTTGAGAATTTTCACCAAGTAAAATCCAGCCATTGTGTAAATTACGGTGAACAGAAAAAATGTAGTATACAATTGTCATTTTTGTCTAACAAAACATTATATGTAAACATGCATTTATTTGCAAGAATATAGCTTTTTGACATGGTAATAAAAGAATACAAAAATAAAGCAAGAAACTATAGGCTACATTAGCAGAGACGATATAAAAGCTGTTTAAGTGCCAGTCATTTGGATGTTCTTGGAAATGTTATGAATAATAATAATAATAATTCAAGAGTTCCAATGAATGAGTGCAATCAACTCCAACCATCCTAAATGAGCCGGACCTGATAAAAATAAATGATTAAAAAAGTCTTTGGAAACCTGCTACAGCTATGAGAAGGTCTCTCACCCTGACCAGCTGCAAAGTTCTCAAAACCCCTTTAAAAGCAGGCTGCTCATGCCATCAGCTTCCTGTACTGGTTGCTCACGCTGCTTTTAAAAGTCTCCAGCTTGCTCGACCTGGTGGTGCTGGTGAACTGTGCGCTCCTCTCGATGCCTGACGCTCCCTGACACTTGACAAAGGCGAGAACCTGTTTTTGGCACTGAGACGATCCGAAGTAGTACATGAGAGGGTCCAGACAGCAGCTGATGCTCCCTATGCACGTGGACACCAAGTACGCGGCGTAGGACGCCTCGTTGTGCTTGTGCGCGAACTGCACGTAATGCGACAACAGGATGATGTTTGTGGGCGCGAAGCATATGACGAAAACAGAGAAGACCGTTACGGCCATAAAGACAGCCCGCGTTTTTTTCGCGCGGTTTTCCACGTTGGCCGCGCACAAGGCTTGGATGATGCGCACGTAGCAGACGGTGCTAAAAATGAGCGGGATGAAGAAGAAAAGCGAAGAGATGATGGGGAAGAAGTACAGGTAATACTCGCGGAGGTGGTGGAGGTCAAGGACGTCGTGACAGGTGGTAATGCCCAGGTCAGGTAGGTGAATGGTTTGATTGGAAATTAGCAAAGGCGTCACGCCGCCGATAGACAACAGCCACATGGCGGCGCACACGACGGACGCGGTTTGCGGACTGCGCCAGATGAGCGAGTCCATCGGGTAAACGACAGCCATGAAGCGGTCCACACTGATACACATCATCAGCAGCACAGAGCAGTACATGTTGCAGTAGAAGGCAGCCGTGACGAAACGACACATGCCGGCCCCGTATATCCAGTTATTTCCATTGTAATGGTAGGCTATCCTAAACGGGAGCACCAGGACGAACAGAAGGTCGGCGCAAGCCAGATTTATCATATAAATCGCCGCCGGTTTTTTCGGTCTCACTTTGCGCACAAACATGACCAGCGCCAGCAGATTTAGAGGAGCGCTGATGACGAACACTATAATGTATATTGTTGGGATGACAGCGGTCAGCACGCGGCCTGTGAGGAAGCTGGAGGCCTCCGGAGAGATGTGATAAGTCTTTTTAGCCACGTGGTGGTGGTGATCTTTCTTGGGTTTGGATACTGGACCCACGCCGGAGCCGCTGCCCTCCTGCACGTCAAGGAAATCAATTGGCTCGTCGGTGACGGTGAGGAAAAAACCAGAAAATGTCCGAATAAACGATTCTGGAAAAAGAAGTACATAATGAAACTATTTAGGTGTAAAATGTTTACTTAAAAAAAAAAGAAAGAAAAAAATTGTCACAAAAATCTTGATGTTTCCTGGTTATAATGATTCCTTAATGATTATACTCATTACGTGAATTATTTTAATACCTCTGCCAGCCAGCATAGGCTACATACATAAATACATACATAAACTGGGTTAAATACAACCCAGCGCTGGCTAAAATAGACGAAGCCAGCGATTGGGTTGTTTAGATTAAACATTTAACCCAACTGTTGGTTGAAAACAACCCAGCATGTTCTATCCAATATTTACCCAGCACTGGGTTGTATTTAACCCAGCATTTTTTAGAGTGTGTGTATATGTATGTATGTATGCATGTGTGTATATATATATATATATATATATATATATATAGGACTCAACACTCATGTCAGACTTTCAAAATCCTCCATCACTTGAATTAAGATTATAAGAATTTAATTTTAAAGCACAGCCACCACAAAATCAAACTTTAGCACCTCTTTTTTACTCTGAGATCGTTAAATAGAGATTTTAAATCATAATATTTGGTTTGATAGCTATGATATTGTTTTTGAAATCAAATCTTTGCAGAGATATGACAGGAAACACAACCACTGGCATCTAACAATGCTTTGGAAAAAAGTTACTCTTAAAAAATTAATCATATGCACAAATCCAAATAGGAAATAAAACAGTTATCAAATAAGCATGCGTCTTATTTTGTGTCATAAACTCCTGAATCATTGGTGTCTCATATTTGTGCGTGTGTGTGTGTGTGTGTGTGTGTGTGTGAACATATTCAGATGTAGGCTAACTACTTTGTATTCGTTAACATTTTCACAAGTAGCTAATTTATTAACACCATTTTTTTCTCAGTAACTGATTACAGTTACATATTTTTCTAATTAATAATTCCGTTACATGTAACTAGTTACTCCTCAACACTGATGCCGATTTATTTACAAACTAGTAAGCACTTAGTGTGAACTTTGCTTGCCAAAGTATGTAGAAGCAGCAATAGTCTATAACTCGCACGTCATTTTTTAGCAGTGGACTGTAATGCTTACATTCAAAAATGCAAAGTACAGAAAGTTAACATTTACTCCGCTCACCAAAGCAATGTATGTTACTTAAGTTCATCATATTTCAGCCTGTGTCACGTGCAGAGAAAGGTGCTGTAAATGCCTTACCGTTCTTGGGCAGCGCAGCCGCAGAGCCCTCCACAGCCAGCAGCCCCATCAACACCACAATCCGCAACATCACAGCTGAATGAAGCGGTGCGCCTCAAAAATGATGAAAAATAAGCGCAAATACTGAACAAAACTGGCAAAGAGTTTCAGTGAATGAGCCTGAGCTCAACAGCAGTCCTCAGACATCAGGAAAGACTGGGTGGCTGATGAGTTCACTCACCCGTCTGTCGCGTGCATGTCAACGCCTACTTAAGGCGAGCCCGGGAATAACTGATACAAATTTGAAAGTAGATACTTTTAAGGGGGAGTTATTTTTTTTAAGTTACTTTACAGTATTTACAGTATATTATGTTCATTTGTTTCACCAAGTGCTATTAAAACATACAGTAGGCTATGAAGGTTTAATTTTGATTGTAGAATAGTAATCACAAAAATGTCCTAATTTGAAATCACCATAAACGTCTCCATTTATATGACTGGGGTTTTAATTCATAATACAGCCCTTGTGTCAGATATATCCAGTCTCCCCTATATATACAGTGTATATGAAAAAAACAACACTTTTTGATGTATGATAGTTGTATTTATTTATAATCAATTACATTAATCCATCTTCTCAGTACAGAACATTGTCGTTTTTTTAACTGAAAACTTTTAGGTATGCCGTTTAATA
This sequence comes from Tor tambroides, assembly GCA_021397915.2. Lineage (NCBI taxonomy): Eukaryota > Metazoa > Chordata > Actinopteri > Cypriniformes > Cyprinidae > Tor > Tor tambroides. The sequence continues at coordinate 34,868 of JAFVLL020021882.1, forward strand.
AGTATCTTTAAAAAGATACACATTTGAGCACTTAGAAATGAAAGGCACTAGTTCATGACAGTCTTGTGAAAAGACTCCTCTGGTTCATCTTATTTAACAGCCATATGGCAGTAGTGCATTATCAGTCATTAAAAGTCATTCATCTTATTAATTTCTAAGATATTAAAACATTGCAGCATCGAAACATTACTTGCTATAAAATATATATTTCAATTACACTTGTATTGAAAAATATAATCCATACACAATTTAAAAAAAAAAAAAAAGTCATGAACATTTGTTGTTTTGATTGTGGTTTGATTAAATTTCCTTTCATATGTAAGCTTTGTATGTACAGCTTTGCATGTATGATAATTCTTTGAATGGTAAGATCACATAGTAAATTAAATACAGAAGAGTTGCAAACACAGATGCACAAATACCCTGAATGCTCAGAGACATTTCTTTTACAAAAACATCTAAAAACCAAAGGCACAATCTGTTCTTTTTGTACAATTTGTGTAAACTAACATCTAAAATGAGACTCTGATAGCTAGTTAATATTTTTCACTGAACATATTTTCACTGAATTAACTCCAAGGGATATTCATTTTCCATAGAACTTTTTGTTCAAAAGGAAGATCAGTAGATTGACGTTGACTTTGGCCTTGTCGAACATTTTCATGACGGCTACTCCCTCATACTGAAGCTGCAACAGGTCCTGGTAATAATAATAATAATAATAATAAAAACACACACAAGAGGTGAAAAACAGTTCTGTATTGGTGTGTCCATAAATGCAATTCCACATAATACAAATAATATCCTGCATGTGGCTCTGTGCACCTGAGAACTGACCTGGAAATGCAGTTGCACCTTCTCCATCTCAACTCCCATAAACTTGGCCTTTATCTCAAAGTCTCCCACTTCCTCACAAGGGCAAATGTCGAACATGACATTTTTCAACCTGAAATGTACAAAACACTGACTGAAGTACTGGAATAGGCGGAGCTTAATACTGTACATCTTACAGTGCAAATAATTTCAGTGTTGCAAAATGACTGGTAGCGCCTGCCTGTTCATAAAGAATTATAAACATAACATTCCTCAGATTGACAACAAAGTAACGACTAAATCACTGAGCACTAAAAGATAACATTTTTAATATTCTTTTGATCTGCCTTAAGAGATTGCAAAAATAGTTGGCTTAAACTCCACTTTGGATTGCATGAGGAAGAGCAGAACAGGATGGTTAACTTTAGATATTAGAAAGTTCAGTTTAGATTTTATGTATTTGATATTCAAAGTGAAGTTACTAATTACGAATACAAATATTAATTATTAATAGAATGAAAAGAAATGGTGCAAAGAGGAAGAACCTACTGATTAGTCTGGAGGCCTTCAATCTCCAGAATGACTCCTTTCTCATGCAGTTTGGCAGCTGTGTACTTCAGAGACGAGGCCTTGGACTTCTTACTGCTCTTCTCCTCTTCCTTTCTGTCCAGTTTAATGGACCTTCGTGAATTCCTAATTGCAAAACAAGCATCAATAAAATATTATATGTCTTATAGGAAATGACAGTAGACACTTTCCAATTTCCAAGTTCCTTTCAAGCCATGGTGCATCAGGGCTCAATTGTGGCAAACACTAATCATTAAATATCAATATATCAAATGAGAAAATGAATGATAAATAGACAAACTGATATAAGTTAATCGTGAGATTAAATAAAATAAATTAGCAATTAAATAATAATCTAATTGCATAGATAAATGAACAAATTGATATTGAAATCAGATGTGCTGTACCTCAAATCAGTAGAAAATCAATAAGGTTATCATGATCATATTGAAAATAACTATTTTCAGGTTTAGCATTATTTTTTGTATTTCTTTTGTATTTAGAATGTATTACTTGAATATATTACTTTATTAACTGTTTGCTGTTTTATATATTGATCCCTTAAAGGTAGGGTAGGCGATTTCGGAAAGGCTAGCGATAGCAAGTTAGCTTTGAAAGCAAGATCCCCACCCTCCCTGCATGACCACTTTGCAAAGCCACGCCTCCTCCCAAAACACACGAACGTACTCAGACAGACCAGAGACTAACCTGCAACACGATGAGAGACGGTGCTGGTGAAGGATTGAATGCAACGCTGTCAGATTACCTCATGTCTCAAAACATTACAGTACAAGCAACGCCTTTCAACCAGCATAACAAAAAATGTTTTTGAACCAAAACACCTACCCTGCCTTTAATTTGTTTATAGATATTTTAAGTGATTATTAAGAGGCACATATACAGTAGGCCCACAATCATGAGTGCATTTGTACGAGAACTTCATGTGTATCTCCACTCACTTTCTGTTGAGGTTATCCAGACATGTTTTGATGTATGTGTCATAGTAGTTGATCTGTTCCTGATAGAAAGCTGCCTTTGAGTTGAGCGCAGTCAGAGTTTGCTGCAGCTTCACCAACTCTGCTTTCCTCCTCTGCCTGTAGCGCCGCTGGTATCGAATGTCCTGCCAAATAAAACAGTTTTGTTAATACAAATACTATATTGTAAATACACAGTCAGACTAACATGGTACCCTGCAGTCCTAAAGGGACAAGGTCACGGTATGATTTAATACAGAAGCAATCATTATAACTACATTTGTCCAATAGACAATTATCACTTTTCAACATGCCCCAACGGCTTTTCAAATAGTTCCGGCACCCCTGATTGAGATCAATAGAGCCTGACCTTGGAGATGTCATTGATGACTTCCTGGTACTTGTGTTTTGAGCTGACCAGACCAGCCTGCTCCAGAGTTCTCAGGTTCCTGAGGATCTTTCTCTTCTTCTGCTCCAGAGGCAGCTGGCGGTCCTCCAGCATGGCCTGGCTGCTCTTCAACCCCTCTGGAGTCTGAGAGTCCTGCACCACCTGTCGCTCTACTAGCTTAGCGTGCTCTGCCTCCTACAGCACCAGAGAGAGAGAGAGAGATGGTTGATTGAGGCGAATCGATTGAATTTCATTTCAATCTGTTGAAAGACTGACCCCTGTTCAATCTTTATCATTAATTCAAGAGCCTACTATACCTGTGCAGCAGAGGCAGGAGTTTCTAGGATATCAGTGAGTGTTTCCCCGGGTTGAATTCTCACAACATCCACTATCAGTTTCTTTGTTCTGCAAAGTGACAGGCAAACAAAGAGAAGGATGTCCTAGTCAGGAATATCAGAGTGCCTCATGTTGTGCATTGTCTCATCTATTAAGATACAGGCTGACATTCTCCAGAAGATAATGCAATGCAAGACAACTTCACAGGCACTCACAATTGAGATTTGATAAAGACTGCCATATGCTGGTGACATAAAGGACAAAACGGTGACAGAATTTTCATTTTCATGGGTGAAATATCCCAACTTACAAATGTCTGGACTCAATTTAACTAATTTTATGTTTGTCATGACCTTAAAAATCTTAAGAGAGTCAAGGTTCAAATAAAAGACGATATTTTAAAAAATATTGGTGTTTTTTGTCTATACAGTCAATGTGGTCCAATGTTGTTTTGGAGCGACTAGAGCATTCTTCAAAATATCTTGTTTTATGTATGTTCCACAGAAGAAAGGAAAAAAGAAAGTTATGCAGGTTTGGAACAGTCTTGTCTGGTAGTGTAAGCATACAAAAATGCCTGTTAAGGAAGTGCAGACTAATTTGTGGTTTGTCTCAAATTGCACATACACAAACTGGCTGGTTACAGTAATTGGTGTTCATACGGTCTGTAAACAGAAGATCATACACGTCTGGGTCACTGGGGCTTCACAGATGCTGTGAAGTGGAAATGGAGCAGATGTAAACATATAGACAATGAGCAGTGACGTCAGTGTTCCTGCTTCCTTCCCAAAGACAGACTAGAAAGCTAGAGGTTAGGACACAAGTGCGCGGACAATAGTGGCCAGCAAATGTTTCCTTAGAGTATTAGATTTCAAGTACGTGGTGACCAACGTCCTCAAGGCCTCTTTACACCAAATGACCAAAATCATGCTGCTTCTGGTTGGGCAGTTTTGTTTGCATTGTGATGAAAAAAAAATTAGAAAACCTCTAAGTAAAACAACTCTGTTGCATTGACGGGATGCAAAAGTTTGTCTTTTATTACCAGCTGTTCATTTAAATGAAAATGTTTATCGCATCAAATTTTTGCACTGAACATTCGTCTTAGTGTGAACAAGCCTATACTCAACAATTCTAATTCCACAAGCTGGTCAAAAAAGGCCTGTTTTAGAACTGGAAAAGATAAAACTGAACACCAAACCATTTCCTCCTGGGTCAGGAGAGATATGAAGACAGGAAATGAAGACAGTGAAGAAAAGTTGAGTGTGGGCAAGGAGATATTTATATATTAGGACATTTTACGTATTAAGGCAGTTGAAGAAGTGATGATTACTTGCTCACTTACTTCATCATCAGTCCCTTCATGTCTTTGTCATCTCCATCCAGCAGCTCAAACTTGTTGGTGAGGGTAAGGGAGACCTCTGTTTTGGCCATTTGACTCAGTGAGTTCTCCTTGCTGGGGTCATCTGCATCCAAAGCTCCTTCACCTGAGTGTCAGAGTTTCACATTCATTATTGTTCTGACAGCGGTTTACTGTCCTTTTCTTTTAATCAGCTGTCAGTGAGGGCATATTCATCTGGACTTTTTTGCCAAAGGCAACACTGTTGCAGTCTTTACTTCTTATAGGTGGATAAACTGCTGGTGTTTGAAAGCTGCTCCCAGTGAATGAATGAAATTATGTGTTTGTATTTGTTATAATTTTACCAAGTAGTGACTCAACGTCAGGAACTTCCCCCAGGTCCTTCAGGAGTTCATGCAGAAGATCACTGTGATCTGGTGCAATAGCTTCCTTATGTTCCAACACCAACTAGAAGAAAAAAAGCCAATTTAAGTATTCCAGCTACAAGTAGTAGTTTGTACAGTCTACAAAACACAATAATACTTAACATCACAGCTTGGATCAAGATAAATTCCTGTTGCAATTGTTATTACTGCTAACTGTGAGAACTATGTTACATTCACAGCAAAACCCAGAAGATTATATGAAATTGTTCTAATACTGTACATGCACTGTTAAGTATGATATATAATTTTGATGTAGTATCATTTTATAGATATGTCAAAGTTACTTTGCTGCAGCTCAAAGAGTAGCGCATGGTGCTAGCAATGCCAAATTCACGTGTTCCATTCCCATGCAATGCATGAAAAACTATGTATGCCTTGAAGCGCAATCTAAGTCACTCTGAATAGAAAACATCTTTTAAATACATAAATGTAAAATTTAAAGTTAATATCTTAGATTCCCCCATCTTCATGTGATTAATTTTCTGATATTTTTAATTGGCAACATAAGAATGATGACTTATTTGTTTCCAATGCATCTCATTGTCCTAAAATTTGGCAGAGAAAACAGTACAGCACCCACCATTAGGAGTCAATACACAGTTGGATTTAATGGGAATATATAGACAACAATTTCTTCCATATACAACTTCTAAACATCTTTTCAAATCATAAAATATCTCTCATTCAATATAATATACATTACAGCCATACTGCTTAAAATGAACATCACATGTTATTGTCTAAGTGCTGCATAATGAGAAACATCCTGAAATGTTAGTCTGTTTTTTTTTTTCAACAGAAGGAATGTAGAGACTTGACTGAGAGGATAAAAGTTTGGAGACTCTATTATGTCTGCACAGGTCATGATTTCACTTCCTCACACATATGGATCAAGTTAAGCCACTCCTCACAGAAGACTTCTCTCATGACTCATAGGTGGGAAATGAAACTTAATCACAATGAGCTGCAGATCTAAAAAAAAAAAAGCATTTGACTTCACATTACAGATCAAGGCCCAACAGTAAATGCTGAAACCACACCTTTTGACAAGACACGTCTAAACGGGATTCTCTCTTTCATATGAACAGCCCAGAAATAAGATAAAAGAAGAGGTTATCTCTTCTACTGAATTTGACACGAAATGAAAATTTACCCTATCTATTTTCTAAATGCATATTCTAAATCTTAATGTGCACAATTCAACTGTGCATGTTTCATTTTTTTACCTTGTAATCTAAGCGTTACAACTGTATATCTGTTTCTAATTCTCAGTTGTATGTTAATTCAGTAGAAGAGATAACCTCTTCTTTTATTTTATTTCTGGGCTGTTCGTATGAAAGAGAGAATCCCGTTTAGACGTGTCTTGTCAAAAGGTGTGGTTTCAGCATTTACTGTTGGGCCTTGATCTGTAATGTGAAGTCAAATGC
>JAFVLL020021882.1:41251-52655 GCA_021397915.2 Tor tambroides
AGTCAAATGCTTTTTTTTTTTTAGATCTGCAGCTCATTGTGATTAAGTTTCATTTCCCACCTATGAGTCATGAGAGAAGTCTTCTGTGAGGAGTGCCTTAACTTGATCCATGTGTGTAGGGAAGTCGTGGCCTAATGGTTAGAGAGTTGGACTCATAACCCAAAGGTCGTGGGTTCGAGTCTCAGGTCCAGCAGGGATTGTAGGTAGGGGTAGTGAATAACCAGTGCTCTCTCTACCCTCAATACCATGACTGAGGTGCCCTTGAGCAAGGCACCAAACCCCCAACTGCTCCCCGGGTGCTGCAACATGGCTGCCCACTGTTCCGGGTGTGTGTTTACAGTGTGTGTGTGTGCACTTTGGATGGGTTAAATGCAGAGCACAAATTCCAAGTATGGGTCACCATACTTGGTCGTATGTCATGTCACTTTCACTTTTAAGTTGTATGTCTTACAGAGTGTGTGTTGATAATCTCCTCAATAGAGATGTAGATGACAGGTTTGCTGAGTGTCACCATGTCAGAGTACTCATCCACGTTAAATTTCTCCTCCGGAGCTGGAACGTCACAAGCTGCCTGGAAGAAGCCCCTGAAAATCAAAAAAAGAAAAGATTAAATCTGTGGATTTCTTTGTGATTTTGGTGGAAAATCTGTGGATTTCTTCAGAATCAATATCAAAATGCTAAAATGAGTAGCTGAAAACACATGAAATTAGGCAAAAGACAGTGAGGTATTTTGTATCAGCTGTTCAAATTTCGAGAAATCTGTTGAGCTTTCTGAGTTTTGCGCAACCAACAAAATAATAAAACAAGATAAAAACAAATGTATAATGCCAAGTAGACCTAAATGAGGTCACATGCTAAACTGGAATAATCCAGCTCAAGTGTAAACTACCAGGTCTATCACAGATGTATAATCAGAGTTGCTGAAAATCTGAGGGAAAAAAACAGGGAGTTTCCAGTAAGCATGATTCACCAGCATGGGAATGAGGGGCTTAGGGCAAAAGGTCATTTAGCACTTCCAGTCTCCTTACACACACACACACTAATGTGTCTGAAGTGGGAACACATGTCCCTCCTCTCTGCTGATGCCTTACTTTCACACAAAAACACTTCCCCACCTTTCACCTCCATTTCCATACATCCTCAGCCTGTCCTGACCCTCAGATCTGTGATTGTTTCAAATCTTTTGTTCTACTCATCAGTTTCTACATAAAATATTTATGCTTAAAATTAGTAATAGTTTAAAAGAATTAAATTGAATCTCACTGTGTGAGATGCAATAGTCACTTAGCTTCATAGCTTTTGTCAGCTCTGAGACACTTGCTTGGTATTGCTCCTGCTCCTTCTCATGAAATGAAAGCTTAAAATACAGTACAGGCCGGATTATTTCAGGGACCTTGTCACAAGTCCATTGTTTTTGAATTTCTCTGTTACCTTTGCTATATTTTCACACTTCAAACAATGATTTGGTATTCCTCTTGTACCGCTGTCCTCTTTTGAGCAATGAAATACATCTCCTGATAGTTCTCTCCTATGTGATTCCATTGTTGTCAACATTAGGGGCCCTATTTTAACGATCTAAGCGCATGGACTAAAGCGCACAGCGCATGTGCACTCAGGGCGTGTCCGAATCCACTTCTGCTAGTTTAACGACGGGAAAACGGTCGGTGCGCCTGGGCGCATGGTCTAAACTGGTTGTCCCTATTCTCTTAATCAGTAATGGGTGTTTTTTGGGCGTAACGTGCAACAAACCAGTCAGAGTCTCATCTCCCATTCCCTTTAAGAGCCAGTTGCCTACTTGGCAATCCATGGCGGATTCGCTATTTAAATGGCAGAATTTTAAGGCGCACAGACTGAACACGTCTCCAGAGAGCAAACGGATCTGCTCATGCGCGAGCAAATAGGTAGGCTAATTCTGATACATGCAATGACTATCCATTATGACATGTATGACATTTTTATATTTATGTAGCCTCCACAATAATATTCTGTAATCTGTATTCTGTAATACACTGTAATCCTTTAATTTTTAAGATTTGGCATGTTTGTGTGCTGCTGCATGTCCCTGTGTGTAATAAGCAAAGTGAACGCACGTTGTGGACCCGCCCAGAGGCGCATTTTCTACTAACGCGCTCTTTAAATAACAAAAAAAAATATTGCACCATTGACTTTAGACTTTAGACCAGGTTTGAGTTGGTCTATGGCACAGTCTATTTTCAGTTCCTCAAAATAGCAATGCACCAACAATGCGCCAGAACACACCTCTTTTTTAGGCCAGCACACCCATGGGCGCACAAATGGGCGCAAATGCATTTGCTATTTAAACAACACGGCGCAGGACGGGAAAATGAGAACTGCGTCAGGCTGAAACTAGCAAAAACACTTGCGCCACGCCTTGTGTATGATAGGGCCCCTAGGTCTGAGAATGATTCAGTGGGCTATGTAACACTTTCAGCTGTCAAGAAATTATTTCTTTGGTTCAACATACTCACCTGTTGATCCAAAATTGCCTTTATTTAGTTTTATTTTGTAACTTATAATAATTTTTGCTATGCAACATTTTATCACTTTGATAAGAAAATATTATTTTCCTAAATAATTTTGACATGCTTTATTAGGTAATTAAATAAGCAGACTCAATGGAACATTCTATTTACAAACAACCCTAATATGTCTTCTAAGTTAAGAGCATTGCTCAATTTGTTAAGTTACTCATTTATGCTGATTACTGTATGAAAATATCCAAATATATCAAAACAGTTCAGAACAGTTGACAGATTTTGTCCAGTAGGTATGTACTTTGCCTAATGTCCAAGCTTTCCATTGATGTATGGTTTGTTATGATAGGACAATATTTGGCTGAGATACAACTATTTGAAAATCTGGAATCTGAGAGTCCAAAAAAATCTAAATATTGAGAAAATCATCTTTAAAGTTGTCCAAATGAAGTTCTTAGCAATACATATTACTAATCCAAAATTAGGTTTTGATATATTTACAGTAGGAAATTTACAAAATATCTTCATAGAACATGATCTTTACTTAATGTACTAATGATTTTTGGCATAAAAGAAAAATCAATAATTTTGACCCATACAATGTATCTTTGGCTATTGCTACAAATATACCCCAGCGACTTAAGACTGGTTTTGTAGTCCAGGGTCACATATCATCTTTTTGTTCCAAAGACAAAGGTTCGGAAAAACATGAGGGTGAGTAAATGATGACAGAGTTGTCATTTATGGGTGAACTACTCCTATAAGTTTTTGATTCTTCCCAGCAGGAATAGTGTTTATTGTTTGTGACCCTGGACAAGTGCTCTGTTCTCCTCACCTGAACCTTTGGTAGGTCTGGGAGATGTAGCTGTTCATAGGGGTGAGGTGGTCGCTCTCATCCTCAAACAGCTTGTTAGCGGCAGCATGCTGTAGCATCTTAGCCACTGAAGCAAGGTTCCTCCTCTGCTCTGAATGCACCTGTCCTCCGGCCGTCATGTCAATGATGTCAAAGCCATCTGGAGCCACAATGGCAGGATTCATGTAACGGTAATAGAGCAGAGTCCCAACAATCTGTGGGAAGAAGATAGTACCATTCAGACAGCACTTATTTCATGTGAACCAATTTTTTTCTGGGTTCTTAAGATGTTAAATCTTTAAGCAGTTGTGGTTTGGTGTATCAAGCAATTACAGCTACATTTCAAGTATGAAAAGAGTTTTGCAGACAGGCCTAGTGAATACTTATTTAAAAATGAAACATTTGTATGGATACAGGGGTACCATTTCAATTTTTAACATCTGACCTTTAATAATTCATCCTCTGTGGCATCAGGGAATTTCTCATGAAGCGTGTCCTTTAGAACTTTAGCAATATATCTCATGCCGTAACTGCATGCAAAAGAAAATAGATCAAATGATGCAAAAGTAAAAATCAGATCAGCAGCAGAAAAAAAATCTGGCCATACCTTAAAATAATGAGATGACTGTAATGCATGAGCAAAATATTACACAATGCTATGTGTTGGAAATGTATCTTGTTTTGGACTGACTCTATATTTTTAACTACTCTGCTGTCCCCTGGTGCACAATGACACTGTTACATTGTATAAAGTTGATGTATGAAGGAATCCTTCATAATACAATAGGCATATCTGACAAACATAACAAGCGATGTGAAAATGAACTGCATGAATCAGAACTGAACATCTGCTTGAAAGGCTGGGATGGTCTTCATTCTTACGGGATTGTGTCCAGTGATGACATGATTGAGCCGAGCACTTTATCTGTGACTGTCCGGAGCTCCTGATTGGAGGATTCCAGTTTAGCCCTCACTTCCTCGTGTGACAGAGCCTGCTCTGGCGTGACCTCATATGGAAGCTTACTAGAAGTCCAACAACAGTAGTAAAGATTAAAAAATAAAAACTAAAATCAATAATGACAACAGTTGTGCTGCTTAATATTTTTGAGGAAAACATAATGTGTTTGTTTTCTAGAATTCTCTGATGAATTGTAAGTCGCTTTGGATAAAAGCGTCTGCTAAATGACTAAATGTAAATGTGAATTGAAATGTAAAAAGAAACATTATTTATTTTAAATATATAGGTATTTTGTTACAATGTAAAAGCCTTTACTGTCACTTTTGATAAATATAATGCATCTTCACTTAATAAAAGCATTAATTTCCTCTAATAACTAAGCAATCCCCAAACTTTTAAACAGCAATATATAGAAATAAGCTTGTTTATTTGGGTCATGCAATTTTTAAATAGTATGGAAAAATGTAAATATGCTAACAAAAATGGAAGGAAATGGATGTCAAGAAGTTTAAATGAAAGCGTATAATATACGTAGAAGATGAGAAAATATGCAGATGGATGGTGTGTGCATGTTTAAACCTGGCTTCTCCTGTAGCGGTCTCTAGCTGATTAACCCAGGCCTTGTAGATGTCCACAGGGTTAGTGTTGATGCCCAGGTTCTTGTCCTCAATGATCTCTTTCACCACAGGGCCTAGAAGCTGTCTGAGAGCGTTCTGCCCGCGAGCACCACGGTAAAAGCTCAAAACCAGCTTAATGACTGTAGGGTTCCCTGTCACTATTTCCTGGATATGATCCACCTTAGATCTGCCAGAGATGACAGAAGAATAACATTATAATATTGAGTATGGCAAATAACAAAGACATATTGTATCACAGACTTTGACTGACATTTGATGCATTAATTATGAATTCAGAGGCATATTGAGCCGCTTTTCCACTATCGGGCCGAACGGTTCTAAGAACTGTCAGGTACGGTTCCAGTTGTATTTCCACGTGAGCCTTGTACGGCGCGGCACGATTACAAACCGTTCCAGGCCCGGAATTCTTGGCACGGTTAGACAACCGTGCTGAGCCGTGCTGGTAGAGTGCGTGTGCGAGACTTCGCCACTCTGTTGCCTGGATATCAGTTTCTCTATAGCTGGCTAAGCGGAAGCGCACTATTTGATCAAACAGCCAAGTAAACAGCTAAGCTATGTTCAATATAAAAAAGAAAAAATGTCTGAGACAGTCAAACATCTGATCATCGTCCATATCGCTGTTTACATTACACTTGCATTACCAAGGCAACGACTGCCGCATTTGTATTACATTCTTACGGGCTCCGTTATCAGCACAACAGTGGAAAACGAAACCGTATCCGTGCTGACTGGCCCGGATCGGCACGGAATGGAACAATTAAGCAAAGAGAACCGTTCGGCCCGATAGTGGAAAAGCGGCTTTGGTCTCTCCAAAACAGTGTTGTTTTCTTGCATGCTTGAGATAACAAACAGTATCTCTATCTTTAAGATAGAGAAGATGAGTATATCTAAGATATATCTTACTTGATCTCTTCTCGCAAGGCTGACTCAAAAAGCTTGAGCAGTAAGTACTCTTCCCGCTGGTTTGAAGCATAGTTATACAATGTGAAGATCACAGTGTCCATGAACTTGGTGGATTTGTTCTGGGGCATCTGGAAGATTAGCTTGGCCAGGTATGAAGGATTGGTCTGTTAAATGAAGAAAACTCATTGATTAAAAAATATAACTGAAAGGTCTTTATGCGTTTTATACATTCCGTAAATGTTTAAAATATTTTTTAATGATATATTTTAATATATATGTATACATTTTATAAATAAATTATTTAGAAATACAGTTTATTTATAAATGTATGATATTATTTTTTTTAATGAACAAGCAAAATTATTTCCTGTGGCAATCAGTGCAAAATGTAATTGGAATATTCCATTAAAGCCTTTGGTTTGCGAGTTGCGAGCATTCAAGTTCAGCATTCCATTTTTCTTAAATTATTTAAAATGACTAAATTTGTGCCAAAGTTCTTTATCTCACTTGTAGAAGGTAGAAAAGATGCTGATAAGCCTCCAGTTTCTTCCTCTTCTCTTTGCTTAGGCCCTTGATGCCCTGCTTTTCCCCCATGGCCAGATCCTCTTTGCTCATTTTGTTCTTTTTGCTCTTCATCTTTTTGCTGTGTGACACCACATCCTACCAGAGGAGACAACATAGCAGTAGTTGGAAAAATTACAATGGGTCAAGGGTTCATACTCGACTGGTTTGGACATCTGTAGCTGCTTCTACTCTCATGAGACTCCTAAGAAAACAAATATGCTGTTGTTGTTGTTTTCTCACAGTGATGTGTATTTGCTTACAGTAGCACTTAACATCATGGGAAAACAGATACCTATGCACATCAAAGGATAATGTAATATTATCTCAAAGTATATCCAACAAGCAAAGAGTTTGTTAAGCTTTATGGATCATTTAAAATCCCTGCATGAAAGCACTGAAAGCAAACTGCATCTAACCTGTAGTGTGATCCTGTTTTTTACTAACAGGCCAATTTTAATATCCATCAAATTCAGATCCTTTTCCATTTGCTGATTAGAACGAATCTTGGTGACCACTTCCTCTCTAAGCTGTGTCACTTCTTGTTCCTCCTGTAAATCGAGGCTGCTTTGCTCCAGCAAATGTACAAATTTACGGACCACTGAGAGAGGGGGGTGCTGAGAACCGGCTGTTTGAAAAACAGAAAAACACAATCATCTTTACCTTACAAAGTAAATGTACATTAATTAATATATTAAATATAATGTTATTGACTTACTCAAGGTTCTGTAGTCAACTCTTGCTTTGTTAGCCTTAAGGTAAGCTTGAATCTTCACTATTTCTTTCTCCTGAGCATGACACACAGAATATGCCATTTTCATGAGTATAACTGATAAAGAAGCTGCTCGTTCACATCAGTGCTTGTGTGTGACTTACATGGTCTTTAAAGTACTGCAGTCTCCTTGTGTAGCTTCGTTTAGCTTTCCACATCTTCACCAGTGACTGTAACTAAATTATAGAGGAAACAAGTTTTCATATTATGCATACTGCACTTCAAAGCAACAAGGAAAAAGATGATGAAATGCTGTAATAAATAGCCGCGATCAGGACCGTTACCTTAATCACACTGCTCACACTGTCTTGGAAGGTTTTTAGTTTGTCCTTATAGACTCTTCTCTGTTTGTAGCCCTTCCAGGATGCCTGTAATCATAAACCAAACCCCATGTGAACCCCACATCACATATGTGTTCCTAGAGAATATTGGTAGTTTATTTTCTTTTGAACATAGCTGTAAAGAAAACAATACAACTCTAGAGTTTATCTAGCCGATTTGGTTTACTAAACCCTTTTTTAATACTTTCATTGTATAATGTTGATATTTCGTTGTCATTGCTAATTTTATTGTCTCTTAATGTTTTGAAGAGTTAATAGAAGAGTTAATAATTGTGACCCTGGACCACAAAACCAGTCTTAAGTCGCTGGGGTATATTTGTAGCAATAGCCAAAAACACATTGTATGGGTCAAAATTATCAATTTTTCTTTTATGCCAAAAATCATTAGGATATTAAGTAAAGATCATGTTCTATGAAGATCTTTTGTAAATTTCTTACCGTAAATATATCAAAACTTCATTTTTGTTTAGTAATACGCATTGCTAAGAACTTCATTTGGACAACTTTAAAGGCGATTTTCTCAATATCTAGTTTTTTGTGCACCCTCAGATTCCAGATTTTCAAAGAGCTGTATCTCGGCCAAATATTGTCTGATCCTAACAACCCATACATCAATGGAAAGCTTTATTCAGCTTTCAGAGGATGTATAAATCTCAATTTCGAAAAATTGACACTTAAGACTGGTTTTGTGGTCCAGGGTCACAATTCAGGTTTACATGCTTTTGATGTGTAAACATTAAAAGGTCATATTACAAAAACTATGAAACAGAAATATTATTATAAAAGAATAATTTAACTTTTTTTTTTTTTTTATGCTAAAGTATTCAAAAATGTCGAGTCTTAGAGCTTTCAAATGATATATTCCTTTTCTTAAATAGGAACTTTATTAAATAAGAGTTAATGATAGTAATAAGTTAATAACATGCAATAAAATGTAAATTACACCAGATCACAAGGCTGTTAGTGGCCTGGTATACAAGTAATCAAATCAATACTTTACATTAAACATTTAAGCACCTGTAGTTTGATGACACTCGGCTCTTGCTTTCGTAGGTACTCTAGCCTGTCATTATGTTCCCGCCTCACCAGGTATCCACGAATCAGGGCCTGAAGCTGGATGATGAGTGCCTCATTGGCCAACCACAGCTGCTCTCTGTTATACTCTGCTGTTACACTGCTCAAAACACTCTAGTTAGGGGAAAGAAAACAAGAACAACAGAGCTTACATACTTTAATTCAACCCTAAAAACTGTAAAAGTATGTTTGTGCTGAAGACATACCTGAATATCTTCTTTGGTGAGCTGTGAACTGTCATGGACAAAATGATCTGGCTCAACCCATGTCCCTTCCTTGCTTTCAGTGTTGTAGAAGTAGCCATATTTGTCCTTGATCTTGTGTTTCACCCATAAACTGCCACTGGTTCCTACAGAAAAATGAAATTATAGCACTGTGATTGCTATTCTTCATAAAGAAGTTATTCTATACATATGTCTCTGTCTGAAATCAAATGAATCAGTAAATGTTTTAGATGATATTTCAAAGGACTATTTACAACTATTATTTAACAATTTATCAAATTAAACTGGCAAATCTGTACAAATTTTACACTATTAGGATTGTTAACGATAGTGAACAAATATACAAGAATACACTACTGTACCATGCAGAATATGCTACTAAATTCTATAATTTATAAATAATATTTTCTAACAGCATGAAAAGAAATTCTCCAGCCTGAAAGATTAGGGCAGATAAGTTAATGTTCAAATTAAAGCTAGACCTTCCAGATCGCAGTCATCAAGAGTGAGATAGAGATACCTTGTTCTGTTTGAGTGCTCTGTAAGTGAGCGAGCTGGCTTTGGTAGACATGAGCACATTCAGACAGCACCGCTCGAAGACCTGCATCAGGACACTGCAGAGCAGATAGTGTGGCCTTAGCGTCTCCCTCAGATACTGCCCTGTTAATGTCTGCTACTGCCTCAGCCACTGAAATCATTCACACAAACGTAAGAATTCATTTTATTTTGTTAGTAGTAATGTTTCAAGATAAACACTTACTGGACTGACTGAGGCTACTTAGATTGATTTGATTATCCATACATCATCAAACCATGTTAAAATGTATCAAATATGATAGAACAGGCTTTTGAGGAATGTTTATTTGCAATCTCTCAATCACCACTATATTGCATTGTATTATATGTTTTGCCCATCACAATAAAAACTACAGAGAACTACATAAAACTAAGCATTTAAATATCACTTTACTAAGGCATTATTTCGACATAAAGTGACAACAGATATTTATATGAACCGATGTAAGTCTGACATACCGTTTTAAAAATCTCATTGATTTACATCACAAGCTTTGAGAATTTCACTTTACTTTTTGGTCATATAAATATCAGCAGCTGCACCTAATTTCATATTTTTCTCGGTTTGGGCCTCTGAATACAATGTATGTGTTTATTTCCTTCTTAAGAATGAGATCCATATTCTTTTCTATCATACTAAATAAGCCATAAATGCCTTGTATATCAAATATGCTACTCCTTGTATATCAAATAACACATACTGTATGCAACCTTTTTTATTAATTTAAAAAATATTTTGTCTAAAGGGTCATTAAACTGTTCCATTTAAAAAAAAAAAAGATTTTCTGACTATTATTTCAAATGGTAGGCTTTGCTTTTGTAATCATTGGGAATGGGTAAAGTCACAGTTCTTCCTAAGACTATATTTTCATTTGTGTAAATGTGATACAGATTGCATAAAGATTTTACATGTATAAAATAAAAAAAATATTTACATATTTTTACTGTAGTCTAGTACTGTACTGTACAACAGAGTTTAAATATTGAACTTAATAGACTTGAAATGTCATAGGTTATTATGTGGATCATATGTATTAATGCACATTCTTAATAGGGATGTGTATAAGACATGAATAGACCGAACAGAAAAAGCTTGGAACATGCAGCTTATATTTGGTTGCACACTTACATTTGAGTGCGTCCTCCTGGTCCCGGTTGGCAGTGTGCACAGCCTCCTGGATCTGGTCCAGCCACAGCACAGCAGATTCATCTCCAGAGCTCTGTTACAGCACCACACAGAGTCAGGACATGTTTCATACAAACAAGTGAGACTGAACACACTGTCACAGGGCTAACAAATCATCTGCTATAACAGACCAAATTACTCTAAATTCTTCTTCTACAAATTACTCTAATCTAATCAACCAAATCAGGTAAAAGTGGGAGACATTCTGTGCAACTATCACTGGATAAAAAAGAATTGTCTCTTTGGGAAATGCCTTGTTTTTGTTAAACAGCAAGTCTTTTCACAGCAGTCATATAAATAGCATCTCAATAAATGATGTCAAACATTAACAGCAAAGGTTTAACTAAAGATTTTGAATGATAAACCGGATGAACACTGATGAACAATGTAATAAAACTTGAACACGGATTTGCTTTCCTTTATGAGACAAAAATATAGTACAGTATTTGGTCTATTACTTTTCCCTACTTTAGGAACATTCCCACAGTAATAGGGAAGAAGTGGTTTAGTCAAAACAGACCAAAAAAGAGGCGTGAATGCATATATAGGGAAAACAATTATGGAGTTAAAGTGTCTTCAAATAATTCATGTGACATTGTCAAATTTAGGTGGTCAGATTGCAAGGCCATACTGTCTTTTACATACTGCGATGATAGAATAAAAAATAATTCACAAACTGATAATATCGACTGCTGTGAAAACTAAAGTTCCCTATCGATACTCCACTCGTACTGCGTCTTGCTAAAGACGCTATGGGAAAAAGCCTTTTTTCTCCTTTACTGAAGCCTTATTCAATCACGCAGTGAAACTGCACGATCATTGG
>JAFVLL020021884.1:0-49889 GCA_021397915.2 Tor tambroides
ACCTATATCTTGGAAAAAAAAAAGTCTGAAATTATATGTGCAAAAACAATGTTTCCAATGCTAATTCATTTAGCAAAGATTAAATAAGTGACTTACAAAAGAGGAACAAAAGCAATTCATCAAGAAGCCAACTACAGTATATTTGTAATACACCAAAAAAAAAAAAAAAAAAATTGGCATTGTATATTATGAATATTGTTGTTCCTCCTGTAAGTTGGATTAAAAAAAAAAACTTTCAATCTTAAAAAATCTCTTCAAATTCTAGTACATTTGACTTTTTATTTGTAAGAAAGAGGAGATGACACAAATCTCATGCTTGCGACATGTAAATAAATATGCTTCTTGTCCTTTAAACACATACACACATTTGATATTTACCAGCAATATCTTTGTTAACAAAAATGAGCAAAAATGTTGCTAACAATGCTATTTAAATTAGCAAAGGTAAATAAATAAATAACCTTTAATCTTGAAAAAATCTCTTCAAGCTCTAGTCCATTTGTGTTTTTAAAATGAATGTGTGAGGAAGAGGAGATGAGAGACAAATCTCACCCTCTGTCTCACTACCATCCCCCAAAACTCCCTCACACACACACACACACACACACACACACACACACACACACAGTCTAACAGGATCCAATGTCCATACAGTGGCAGCTTAAATCACAAAACCGCTGCCTCTTCACAGTACACCAGAATCACCACAACCAGCATGACACGAGGTGAACACAATAGGTCAGTGGAAAAAGCCATCAAAAAATGATTTCCAGACAATAATGAGCCACACCTCTCTCTCAGCGCTGCACCCATCTGATGCCCACTGCACCCGCTCTCCCTGCTGCCATACATCACGCCTGTGCCAGCCTGGCATAATCACTGCCAAACCCATGTCTTCTGATCGGCCACAGTGATTACAGCAGTTTACACAAACTGTTGCCATCAAACTTTTCTGACAGGAAACATAATTGTTCTTGTGAATGACTCAAAATATCTCGGCAAAATCAGATGACTAATAATGAACTTGATTTTTTTTATTAAAAAGCTCTGCATTCCTTAATCATGAAACAATTACTGATCTAACATCAAAAATATTCAGCCCCCATTTTTTCAAGGACAGAATATTCACAAATGAGATCTCATGATCTCAACTGTTTCTCCAAAACAGTAATGAGATTAAATGGAGAGCAAATAGAGATTATCTTACTTCTCAGACTTTTCCAATTAAAAAGACCCCTGTGAGCTCACATGTGTCCTCTAGAGTTTCAAAAGAGATCTCAATAGTGTCTCAAACTGTGCTCAAGCCTACAACCAGTCTCAATATAGCCTCAAACATTTCTCATCGAATATATATACAGGACTAAATTATCTGAGCTTTGTTAGCCATATTATTTTTATTTCCCCCAATTTTAGGATAAAAATAAAGTTGTTACCTGAATGAAACACAACTGAGAACACAAGTCACCTGTCTCAATAACAGGATGCAATTTACCCACAAACTTAACAGAGAAAAAGTGCCTACAATGAAAAAAAATGGTAACCTCAAAGTAAGAACATCAAAAATGAACTGGTCAAAAATATTAAACATCACCAAATCAACCTGCATGCATGTATTTATACCAACAAAACCCATTTTTATGGATTAAATCAGGTTAAAAAAGGTTAAAAGAAATAAACTGTATAAAATTATTTTTGAAGTTTATTGTAAGATCATTGGAGTAGCTTAGGTTTTGCAAGAACATTTCAATCTTTACTTTAAAAATTCACTTTTAATTCATTCACATTTATTCATTTAGCACATGCTCAGCAAACCAATACCTTGCAAATGAGGAATACAACAAGCGTTCATAATTATTTGTGAACTTTACAAGAATTTCTGACTGAAATTTACTAGCAATTTCTGACTAGCATTGTTTTAGTGCAGTTCTTTAAGGTAACAATTGCAAGTCACCACTTTTTACAATGTGTCAAAGTTTCCCATCAACACCCACTTACCACTCGATCAGCACATCTCGCCAGCGCAGGTGTGAAAAACTCTTCCGGAGAGCCTTCCAACCCTCTTACAGAAAGTCTAAGCGCAGGGTTTTCTCGGCTCTGGAAGACTGTCTGTGTCTCAGTGTGTCTGTCTGGCAGCAGGGCAGCCAAACCACACAGTGGAGTCAGCAGCAGTGACGGCGCACGTGCCCACAACTCATCCAACCACGCAAGCCGCACACAGATGCAGCTTTGCTGAGGCTGCTCCCCGCTCACATGCTGTAACCAGAGTCCCGTCAACTTCACAGGGCAGACGGGAACTAGAAACAGGCGCAGAGCTCCACGCTGAGGTCACGCCGGGCCGGATGACACCGTCGGGACGCAGGGTGAGTGCTGAAGTCAGGCGCTTGAGGTTTGGAAACGCTCTTTGTTTCCTCTCAAAGAGAAATGTGGAAACCTTTGCTGTCTCTATCTCTCTCTCACACACATTTCCTCCCGTCTGTCCTCCTCCCCCCAAACCTCAGCCCTCTCTCTCCTCTTGTTCCTCTATTACCCCTCCCCTCCATTTCTCTCCCACCCTCCTCTCATCCCAGGTCTGCACACAGAGCCGAGCCAGGCTGACGGATTAGAGCGTTAAAAACGCTCCAACCCCCACCACCCATAACACACTTACACAAAGGTTCTTCAGAGGATCTTTGAAGAATCTTCTTATTTTTTGCAATATAAGGTTCTAGAGTCATATGCATCAAAGATCTTTAAGATACTTCAGATAAGCTGATTGCTTTCTGGGTTATTTAAAAGAAAAGCTCATCCAAAAATAAAAAAATGACCCAACTCAACTTTTGTTCGTCAAAACATCTCAAAACATTTGAGAATTTGAAGAGCTTTCTCTGTTCAAGTGAATGCGTTTGAATGATGTCAATGAATGATAAAAAGCACCAAAAAAGTTTTTACTTGACTGTATTTATATTTTATTCAATTTTATTATTAATAATTTTGGCAACACTTTGATATTGTATTCTGTTTTATTATGAATAAGTTTGGCAACACTACTGTAAGGTTTAATTTGTTAACCATATTACTGTATGAACTTACTATGAACTTTTTACAGAAGTTATCAATCTAGGTTAATGTTAATTTATAAATATACAATTGGTCATTGTTAATTCACGTTTGTTCACAACACATTAACTAATGTTAGCTAATTTATTCAATGTGAACTGTTTAAAATGTATTAGGATATAGTACAAATTAACATGAATAAATTACAGCAAAATTAATAAATGCTGTAAAAGTTATTTTAATTTTTTAAATTTTTGATATTAATGATTTAACTAATGTTAACAAATTGAATCTTATTGTAAAGTGTTACCATAATTTTTTGACTCAAAGGTTTGTTGTTATTTATTCTTTTTTATTATTATTTTATTTTTACTTTTAAATCTTGTTTTGTTTTTTGTCATCTTGTCTTCCCTCTGCAAAGCGCATTGAGGAGCTACCTTTAAAGGCGCTATATAAAAAAGCAAATTATTATTGCTCACTGAAAATCTTGCTGATTTGCACATCGCCATATTCAATTTGTCGAGATATGCATCAAATATGGCATTTGGCATCACTAATGTGCCATATTTGAGTATATGTGAATACAAATGAGATTAATAGCTCCAAGAATTTCAGCAAATAATGACTTGCAGTGAGTGCCACATGACTTCTTTCTTGTCATTTCTGGAGCTTGACAACATCCGTCCCTATTTATTGTATAGATAAGAACATGATCATTCTTCAAAACATCTCCTTTTGTGCTCCCTGAAAGAACATCACAGGGTTTGAAATGACATGAGGAGTAAATTATGAGCGAATTTTTATTTATAGATCAGTTTTTCATTTAAAACAGCAGTGCATAGCTCTTTGAAGAAGAACTAGGGTATAAAAAGTTCTTTATGAGATTAAAAGGCTTCTACAATGCTTCCTATCAGGCTCTGAAACACTTTTTTTCTTACTGAATCCATTATTTACATATAAACAAACACACACTCAGCTACATAACAAACCTTCACATAACACGCAGATAACACAAGACACACCTGTCATGTCAAAAAGCCGTTCAAGACACAGGAACTGCATTCATTAACTTTGCAGCCAGTGTCAGCACCCCTGTTAGTGAGGAATCCCAGAGCCAAGGAGACTATTGACCCTCCGGTGACACTGTGACATTGTGTGATCTTGTTAGGGAGAGAAAGAGAGCAGTAGAGATCAGGAGGATACCAGAGATACTGGAAACACAGAACACAAGCTAAATGTGACATGTCACATGTTTTTTCAAAGAAAATATATCACAAGCAGCTCAAGATGTTCATGCAGTTCTATTAGTCACAGCATCTAAATGTATATTATAACAAATAACATTTGTCCCACATGCTGAATTCTCACCTCTAAGTCTTATTTTTGAGATCTTTCTAGATGAGTCACAGAGCAAGGGCCCTTTGAGATGGTTCTTTGTGGCCAAACATAATCATTAAGTCTTAAGTCTGTAAACACACAATACAAGATTTCCGTCTAATCTTTTCAGTCAAAGCGTGAAACACAAGTGCTAGATCCTTTCTAAAGCGGGCGCACTGTCTAATTGCACACATACACAAATACACACCCTGAAGCATAAACACAGTGTAGGCGCCAACGGCTAATCAGCTTTAACAAGCTTCAGTGAGAAGAATCAAGCCATACACGGGATCTGCAGATGGTGTATCATATGGATCATTTCCATGCTGAGGTATTCACAGTCGCTTAGAATGCAGCTTACAAGCAATTGCAAAATTGCAACCATAAAAATTTGAGTTAACAATTTAAAATTTAGCCGACTTTGACAAGAGCTGGGAAAATGTATGCGTTTTCATTAAATATACTGGCAAAAAAATGCAAAGACAGTGTGCGTTGTCTGAATTATGAATTATAAATTGGCTCTTTTTAATGGGACGGTCACAGTATTCGCAAAACATGGTTTGAATCAGATTCACTCATTCAGACTCATTACTGAGTTCACATTTCGGTGATGCTTTTGAAATGCATATTTGTTTGGAGTCAGTAAGATTTTTTTTAAAGAAAGCATTTTACTTTTATTGAGCTAAGATGCATTACATTCATCAAAACTGACAGTAAAGACATTTATAATGTTACAAAAGAGTTCTGCTTCAAATAACCAATGATCATCTTTTGAACTTTCTGTTCAAAGAATCCAATCAAGGAAAAAAAAAATCATAGAAATCAAAAAAAAAAAAAAAATGCATGGTTTCCACTAAAATATTAAGTGGCAGCATTTTCACTATTGATAATAATAACAAATGTTTCTTGACCAACAAATCAAGGAATTAAAATGATTTCTACATTTTTAAATATATTACAATATAAAATAGTAATTTTAAATTGTAACATTATTTCACGTTGTTACTGTTTTAATGTAAACCCCAAACTTTTAAACAGTAGTGTTTATTTATTTATTTATTTATTTTTAAAGTAAATATTGGTTACATTTCATATTGGTTATTGTTTAGAATAGCATCCAGATGTAAGGTTGAATTTACTGTAAGGGAACATTGTACAGGACAGTAAATATTGATATATAAATCGCACAAATACAATTTGTACTGAATACAACTTGAGAACACCTTTATAAATCACCATAGTCATAATCTTTATAGTAAAATGACCCTTCATCACAGTTGTTAAAAGGTGAACAAGCTGCACTCAATGAACTGAAGCCCTTCACAACAACCATCTTCACTGAATGATTATGTAATTTGACAACTAAATGTCACTTACAATGTATATTATAAGGTATTAGTAATACCTTCATGCGATAATCAGAAGATCCACCGGTTGTATGAGCAGCAAGTATTTGCAATGAGACAGGTGCAGCCTCTACGGTACAGAACACAGAGATGACAGTCTCTAACACCAGCGAATTTGATTATAATGTCACTCCAGTGAAAACAGGAAGTGTGTTTGACTCCTGAGGGAAGCTGAGGGACTATCAGCCACCAGACCCTTTAATGAATAGCTGAACATCAATTAGGCAACATTAAGGCCGATTTACACAAAGGAGGGTGAGAGGAGGAATTCACACAAAAGGAAGCCGATGATTTACTCGGAAAGCGAGAGATAAAGAGAAAGAAAAGAAAGAGGGGGAATAGACCTTCTCACCCAGGATCATTTATCCTCACCGCGTCACGACACGTCTGCATTTTATGACATGTCTGTTTGACTCTATCCACGGAGACATCGACATTTACAAGATGTGCCACAGAGATGCAATCAGCAATACAAATGGGTCGTCTCTCATGCATGACAAACACACAGTTCTGTGAATAAGACACTGATTATGCTCTGCATATGAATTCCAGCTATTCCAGATGGATTCCCTCACGGTGAAAATCTTTAAAATATGCAAATTGGGGCAAGCGATATAAACAAAATTTGGGGGTGAGAGACAGGAAGGTAAGAACATGAGAGGAGAAAACAGCCAAAAGGAAGGAAAGATGGAAAGGGAGAGGGATTTACCCGAGCAGACAGGGATTGTAAGATAAAAAGAGGGAAAGAAAGGGGGGAAGAGGGAGGCAGAAAGAGAGGGAGGGCTTTCACCCCCCCCCCCCCTCATTAACTTCCTCTCTGTCTTTCTCTCGTTTGCTACACGAATAATTAGGGCGTTTACACTGAAGGGGAGACGGGTGTTGGGATTGCTGTCACACTGGGGAACACGGAAGAGGAGCAGCCATCCAACACACACACACACACACACACACACACATACATAGGCCAGAAACACCCATCGGCTGCTTTTCAACAATAAAAAATGGACATTTTAAAAACATTTTAAATATTGCAAGTGATAATGATTATTCTTTGCAGAATATCAAAGCCAGATAAGACTTTGCCAGAGCTACACAATCAAAAACAGTCTTTTGCAATAGAGGCTCACTGGAAAAACATGCCTCTACCTACTTTTTGCATGCAATTCAGCTCAAATTTCAGCTGAAATGACCACTAGTGGCTAAAACACCAACAATTTTTATTTGTTTTTAAACATATGATTACAGGGACAGAATATTTACTAAGACTTTATGCAGACTTTTTATGCAGTTCCTTGTAAAATAGTATGTTACAACCTCAAAACATTTTGGTTTGTAAACTAATATATTGAAGCTTGCTGTAAGCTTTTCTGATGTAGTAAACTTGCTCAGTAGCTCACCTGGTATGAGTATTGTGAAACATGAATCATAACAAACAATCTTAAAGGCTTGTAATAGTAAGCTAAAATTGCTTCAGAAAATCTCTTTTTTTAATTTCACACTTGCTTTTGTTAACACTATCAGTTAGGTATTTTATTTTCAAATGTTATAGAGCATTAATCTTTTAGCGTCAATCACCAGGCATTTCATTTCCAAGCTGCCGTGATGGAACCAGTGTTATAAAACATTGCCAGATTCACATTCATTCGTTATGAATAAAACTGAACACGTGCCACTCATTGAACATTTCACTTTGAAAATGAAAATAATTTTCTTTATTATCAGTTGGCGCTATGCTAAGCTAGTAGATGAAGTTGCTACTAACCAAATGCTAAAAAAAAACACAAATAAAAAAGAAATGTTTAATTTAACTAGTTTTAACTTTAATATAATTTGATATATAATTTAAAAGTCATTAATATATGTATTTTCATATTAAAATTAAATACACAGTAATGTGTTTTTTATATCATTTCTAATCTAGCACCGAACAGAGTACCAATAAACATCTCAGATAGTAAAATGGCTTTGTTAAGGAAAGCCGATAGGATTCTGCATTTTGCATGACAGTGGCCAACTGGTAAAATCTGTGCACACTGACTCCTGAAAATTGCATAAAGCCGGCCAATCAGATTAGAGCTTGTCAGATCAAGCTCTTGCCATTTGTGTGTAATGAGCATCAGATTGAGCTAAAGTGGGCATGTTGTCTGGGGCTGAGACTAGAAATAAACTGTCATTCCATCATAACAACAAATGACAAAAACAGAGTGAGTTAAACCCAGACCAGACTGAGGACTGTTGAATTAAATACAGTATACACCATACCAGACAACACACACACACACACACACACACACACACACACAAATGCCTGACAGGCTCAAAAAGCTCAGGAGACTCAGCAGATTACTGTACAGTAGGGCTGCCCTCGACTAAGGATTTTTCTGGTCGACTAGTAGTCTTTCTTTTTAAACATTAGTCGACTAATCACACGTTTATTAATAAACCATTTAAATCATTATAATGAGCATTTAATTGCCTACATAGCCTAATAAGCATTCAAACACACGCATAAAGCTTGCCACAGCACCCCGGCAGAAGTAATAATTATGAATGAATCAGGGAAAAACAGTGAGGAGGCTGCATTAACATTTTAATAATTTGATAAACTAGTACTTTCTTTGTTTTCAGCTTAAGAGATGAAGTCGGCGACAATGACTCGTCTTCGCAGCAGGGGATGCGCCTATATGCATGTTTCATACAGATTACATAATCTGAGAATATTTGTTTTACATTTGAATTGGTTTATTTGAAAGTAAACATTTCACTCTCTATAGATATACTTTTAATGTCTGTAAGGCAAATATATAGGCTATACACGGAGTTTCACGCTTAAGTTCACAGAGACCGAGACGGCAGAAAGCGCATCCTGTTTGCTTTCATTATTTTACAAAAGCACATTTTGTTGTTATTGTGAGTGCAGACAAATAAACATAGAGTCTTTACAGATTTGAAAGATGTATTACTCTTATCTGTATGACCAAAAATGAGGGAGTATTTTAAGAGCAAGCACATCGATGCCTCCATCTGTCCTGCAGTGAGCGCTACTGTTCAGTTTCCACACTCCGCACAGACACTTGAACAGCGCACATTTCTCTAGATTAACATTAGATTGAGCAGCCATGTAAAGTTGCTGATACTTACACATTTCAGATGATAAGCCATATTTGTGGTGGATGAATGATAGGCGAGCGTTTGGATGTCCTGCCCGATGTACTGTATTACCATAGACTAGTCGTTAATGATCTGTCCGTCAAGGACTGCATGACTTCGCCAATGTGGATTTTTTTTTTTCTGCGACTAAGTGACTAATACAATTTTGGTTGACCAAACCTCTTCTAGTCGACTAATGATTAGTCGACTATTAGGCGGCAGCCCTACTCTACAGAGTGCCGTTAAACACATTTACAGACATTCATCCTAAAATGCCTTTCAGGCAGTAAAGACTTAAATGGCTTATTGCTCTTGAACAGTCAAGTACACATAAAGGTATGTCAAAATGCTTGTCTTGGCAAGTACACAATTTTGGTCATATTGTCCACCTCTAATTATTATAAATTATTTGGTTTGATTTTAATGCACACATACACTCTTGAATCTTTTAGTTGGCGAACTGTTAGCATCTTGGGTCTTCTCGTTCAGACAGGAAATAAGGTTTAAAAATTTAACTCAGTCATGAAGCAGCAAGTGAACCGCAGCGATCTGTCAATTTAAACTATGATAAGTCATGTCAATCATGAGTGAAGGTGACAAAGAAGCTACAGCAGCTAAGTGTTAGCATGTGTTAATATGCAAGATGAGTGCTTTGTATTGTGTCGTTGTGTCTGTGTCGTATTTTACCGGTCACAAAGGCATTAAAACCCTAAAACTGAAAATAAATGGACCAAGCAGCTCTATGAAAGTGAATTATCATATGAATGGCCGCTTTTGCTCTGTCTGAATGGGTGATTAGGGTGGGACTCTCTCATAAGGCCTGAGGAGTGTTTGCAGCCCAGCGCTGAAATTAAACACCAAACATCTCCAGAGGACACCATACAAATCCATTTAATAGCTGTGGACACACACACTGTGTCAATATAGAGCTGACACGAAAGATGCAGACCATGTGACACTGTCTGTGTCATTAGCTATTATGTAGTATTTAGTACATACTTGCCATGCCATACAATATTATCTTCATTGTGATTTGTTTACCCTTCTGAAAAAGAAGTGCACTTATTTGAATTACTGAATGTGCACTTGTAGTGTACTTTAAATTTTAAAAGTATATTTAAAAAAAAACTGTACTTGCAGTAGATAATATTAATGAAATAAAAGTACACTTGCAGTAAGTGTACTTAAAGAAATTACACTTTCAAGACACTTTTAAAATTTGCGCTTTGTAATAATTTCAAATTAAGTTTCACTTTAAAGTATATTTAAAAAAATGTTTTAATAATAGTTTGTCATATTTTAAACTGCACTTATTTTGATGTGTTGACTAACAGACTAAAGCATGTGCATAATTAATACATTTATAAATGTACTAAATTGCAACTTCATCATCACAAATGTGTATTTAAATACATGAAATATACATTTCAACAGAAAACAGTAAAATATATTTTAGTTTCCAATAAATGCTCGTCAGTACAATGGCAGTAACATTTGTAAGACAATATAATTATGAAATTACTAATAAAGACGCATTTAATTCCTACTTAAGTAGGGGAAAAAATATACTTGCATGTAATATAAATTTAAACTATATTACATTTTCATTTAATTGCAATCATCATGCAAATTGCCCAAAATCTTTACATTCAGTTCCTGCTTAATTTTAAAGTATATTATTTCCATATTAAGTACTCTAAATGTGCTAAAGTGTACTTCTTTTTCACAAAGGTGAAATGTCATATGTGTTATAGACATAAAAATAATTTTGAAACCAGTGTAAACACAAAGAATGAAGGTGCCCACTAAAATAGCTTCTCGTCTAAATGGAACGATAACAATGGTTGATCTGAGAGAGAGAGAGCGAGAGAGAGAGAGAGAGAGAGAGAGAGCGCGCAGTAATTATATAGATGAAACCAGTACAATATAGACGCTTGATCCTATTTAGGGGGCTTCAGCTCGTATTCAGATAAGCAGCTGAGCCCACCTCTACAATTGAAACTGATTAAACAGAACAGAAGTGACTGCAGAAAGACAGAGGTGAGTGATATGTAATATTAGAAAGGGCGAATGATATGTACAGGTGAGTTGAAATGCAGGATAACGCAGGTGCAAACATGTAGGCAGGTGTGTATGACTGATTCCACAGAACACACACACACACACACAAACACATGCAGCTGCTCTGCCTTGTGACAGGCTGGGCTCACCAGGTTTGGGGCAGGAAGACCACCAGCCTGCACCCCACTACCATCTGTCTGAACAACACACACAGGAATTGCCCACACTGAGAGGGACTACACACACATTTACAAAATGGTTTTTATATATACACATATATCCAAATGAGACACAGACAGTGTGTCTCAACCATAAATTGTAATAAAATATGGACGACACATCTCTATTTCCTTCCACTGTAGAAAAGTGAAGCCAAAATATTCTAGAAATGGCCACTGTAGTCTTGCGATGAGGTCTTTTAGTATCAAGGTCCTGCCCAAACTTCCTCAGAGCCAATCACAAGCACACAACCATGACGCCACAACCCGTTTTTTTAGCATTAAATAACTAACTAAAACCAAACTTACCAGAGAAATGAACGCTTGAGCACATCAACGTAATAAGAACTACCTAAAATGACAGAACCCATCTTTGGGAAAAATTTAGTTTAAGCTGAATCTGATTTTTTTAGTTTGGCTCATGTCCCATTTGTTTAAATAGCGAGAGCGGAGTTTATGACCTATACTGCAGCCAACCACCAGGGGGCAATCAAAATATTTTGGCTTCACATTTCAGGAGCATGAAAAATACATAAGCAAATTACGTATTTCAAAATAAGAAGAAATTAATTCAAAATAAGTACTCAAATACTCAAGACAATATTGTGATTACAGACACAGCCTTGGTATCAAGACAGACACAGCACAGCACAAACCAACAAACATCATAAAGCTTGGAGTAATGTTTTAGCACATAAACTACCGTCAAAAGTTTGGGGTCGGAAAAAAAATATAACCTCTTATGCTTGCCAAAGCAGCATTTATTTGATCAGAAATACAGTAAAAACAGTAATACACACACACACACACACACACACACACACACACACACAGATTATATATATATATATATATATATATATATATATTAATTAATATTATAACTTAAAATAACTGTTTTGTAATTCTAATATGATTTAATGCACAAATAAATTAATTAATTAAAAAAAAGATCAATGCTACAAAAAGTGACTGTTTCATATTTTTGTGAAAACCATAATCCATTATTCCAGGATTCTTTTAGAAACACTCTTCCCTTTATGACACTCTTCAGCTTTAAAATGAGGGACCATTAGTGGACGTGAACTGATGTGACCTCAGCATCTGCCTCAGAGGGAATATGATCCACAAACACACTCAACACCCCTCAACCATCTCTCCACTTCATCTGTTCCTCCCAATCCCTCTTTTTTTCCACACTGTCTTTTCCGCTCTCAAATTCCTAAAAACAAATCACTCTTTAATGTGTTTGCAGTGCGGCGGAGGTCAATGGAGGAAACACACTATATGAGTGTGTGTGTGTGTGTGTGTGTGTCACTGAGGAAGACAATAGCAACACTGAGCAATGACTGCAGGAAGAACTGATTCATCCCTCTGCCAAATTACACAGAGAGATAGAGTAAGACAAATTTTAGTAGCTGCAGCTTTGAAGTATCTTTTATCACATATGTTCTGTTCCAAAACCTAATGGATTTCCTATCTAAGCAGCATTTACAGATCCCAACATGAGGGTTGTTCCAAAAAGTAGCCAACTTAATCATGCTGCCTCCTAAAAGAGCTCATTTTGGCAAAATTCTAATGTAGCGCCACATGTATGCTGTGTGGAGAATGTAATCTCATAATGCAGCGGTTTTCTAATATTTTGATGCCATGGACTCCAGTCCCTTAAGATGGACCTCTTCCTAAAATATAAAGGCAGCTATATATTTTCATGTATAAAGACCTTATAATATTGAAAAGAAGGGGAAAATGTAATAATTACATGGAGAATATCTCACCAAGTTCACATTATCTTTTTTCGTATCTTATCTGTTAATAGAACAAAATAATTTGTGCTTAATCTGATGATTCCAACAATAGTCAATTCTATACATTTTATGTATTTTATGAGGGTTTGGGGTGGAAGAGATGCCTTCTGTCTTATTGGTATGCTTGAAATATGAAGATTTCGCATGCACAAGTTTCTTGTAGGAATTTTCTTTTTACTGCATTATTACTTTAGAGGCTCCATAAATTCTCAAACTATATTGGAATCAATTTTGAATCAAGACTCCTGTGAGCATCATTTGTGTGCTGAGCAGAAATGTTGCCCATGTAGAGCGTCCCAAATCAGTCACTCATGAGGTTTCATCCCAGTTAGCATGCTGCCTTAGGTTTCGTCTCACTATGTCTTGAACCAAAGATGTAATCTATCAAAAACACCCTAGACACAAAGAGTTGATTGTGTGGTATTAACATCTCTCCCTGCATTATCCACAGTCCTCCACTCCTCCTCTTTCCTGCTGGATGGAGGGAGACAAGACAGATCCAGCAGTGATAAAGCTACAGCCGGCAGCGGTGCTGTGTCTCCAGCAGATGGACTGTCTCTCCCCAACACCTTTCCTCCAGCTACTGAGCGCGCTCTGTGGCCTATCAATAATTCAGAGGCCTCGTGAAGTGGCGGGCTGCTCGGAGGTCCCTCAGCGGCTATCATAGTAAGAGTGACGATATTATAAGTGAGGGCTTGCTTAAAATTTAACACCTCAGAGTCTTGGTCTTTAACCAAAATGTGCACATATGCCTGCTCTTAGACAGAGGAGACCACAGCTCAACATACTTGAGATATACAGTATACTCAAAAGAGTGTGGATCACACACTTGAAACAAACCCCAGAGACAGGAAGTGCAGCCTTGCTGCTGTATGATCTATGGCTTTTTGAAATAGTATGCAGTATTGCACATTTAGTACTGAAATAGTATGCAACAAGAAACACTTCAAACTTAAAAATAAAGGTGCCATAAGAGGGTTTTCCATTTTTGGTTCCTCAAATAACCTTTCAGTGAACAGTTATTAAAATAACTTTTCCTTGTTTCCAGTTAATGTACCTGAAATATTTCCAAATGAACTGATATGAAATCAAATTGAGAATCAAAGTGAATTAGAATATCTCTATTGATGCCCAGCCTGACTCTCTATGTTACATGATTATTTCAGTTATCATACTTTATTAAATAGCAATTATAATATTATAAATGCAATTATTTGACATTTATTTTACAATTAAATGTAATATAAACCATCTTTAACCTATACAGGTAAAAAAAAAAGTCAGACTTTTAGCAGTCCAAACAAATATTAAATTAGAAGAAATCATATTTTATACAGTTCTATTTATATATATAAAGATAAATCACAAAATGAAATGTATCACTTTAGTTACATTGCTGTTCAAAATTTTAGGGTCAGCAATTTATGTATGTATTTATATATTTATTTATAGAAAGCATATATTTAAAATGATAATAATATTTCATGATATTACTACTTTTATTGTATTTTTTAATGAATAAATGAAGCTTTGGTGAAATACTTCTTTCAAGAACATTAAACAAATTCTGAGCAGTAGTGTACTGTATATTGACACTGGAAATCAATGGAAGGTCGAGTATAGGTCATTGCACATTACCCAGTGCAGTGTGATCTAGTTGCATACTGCACAATTTGTTAAATGTACAAGCCAGTAAAAAGTCATCCATTGATGTCAAGCATACAGAATATCTGCATTCTCTGTGCATTACGCATACTGCTTACTACTTAGTATGCCATTCCAAACATACTCTGCCTTTTTGGGTTGTAACAGCGAAGGCATTTCTGTTAACAATTAGTAGGAAGTCAAGTTACCAGTTTTATGTGTTAGACTAATGCATGTGTGTGTGTGTGTGTGGTAGCTCATTAAGGGCTGATCCATCTTGTCACACAGCTGTTTCATAAACCTCGATACCCTGCTGAGACAGACCAGTCTTTGCTGCTAATGACTCAACACACACACACACACACACCTAAACCGCTATCACACATTGCTGATGTGGGAGGTCTGCCCCGTGTGTCTGAAAATCAAAGCGTATGTCAGCTACCGGCTTCTTCCGATGGGGTGTTTGAAAACCCAAGCCATATTCGAGCCTAAAAATGAGTCAGCCGCACAACATTTGTACATCACATCATCTTCAACCACGCTATAAAACCTTGTAGAGTTAACAAAATTATCAACAGGTGGCACCAGAGTGCAACAGAGCCAAAGACACACCACGTCTCTCCTTGCTGTCTTCCTGCTCTATCTTTCCTTCTGTCCCCTTCTCCACCCTTTGTGCTGTGACTCACTCATTCACAAACGCACCTGAATGAGCCGGTAACAAACAGGGTCGATAGTTAACCTGAAACAGCCTGTAGTTAACAGTATAAGACTGATCAAAGCTTCGTTCTGAGGCAGAGGACACAGAGCGGGACATATTTAACACAGAGACATTACACCTAATAATGACACAATTGGTTTGTGCTGACATCATAAACTGATAACATACATGCAGGCACCCTTATTCACCTGTATGGGCATCTTATTACAAATGACAGCATGTGGATATGTAGTTGGATTAGGATGACTGACTAGTTTTAAATACCCTGTGAAACAAGTACACTTTAGCATACTCAAAAAATGTGATTATTATGGAAATAAAATAATATGCTTATAATATATAATAATAATATGTTTTCAGACACTTAATTGCATGCTAATTGCAATTAAAGGAAAATGTATTATTATAGTTTGTTATGATATACTAGTTAAACTTATATCAGTTAGTTAAACTGTAGACATCTGACACTCATACTGTAAGTAGGACTTAAGAACATCTTTATATGCAATTGCATAATTCCATTGTCTTTGAAGTGTGGTTAAAGTGTGCATTTATGGTACACTAAAATATACTTTAATGCAATTTATATTGAAGCTTGTATTTCATGTTTTTAAATTAGTGCTGTCAAACAATTAATTGCATCCAAAATAAATGTTGTTGTTTACATAATATATCTGTGAGGCTATGCATATGTATTATGTATATACATAAATACACACACATGCATGTATATATTAAATATATTTATATATGATATACTTTATATGAATGTAAATATATACATGCAAATACATGTAAATATTTTCAAAATATATGCTGTATGTATGTGTCTTTACATAATAAATAATAAATATACACAATACACACACATATTACGTAAACAAATTTTTATTTTGGATGCGATTAATCACAATTAGTCGTTTGACAGCACTAATTTAAATATATTTGTAATTATAGACTTGTAATTATAAAGTTGCAATTTAGTGCATTTTAAATATTTGAACTATAGCAAATAACACAACAGTTAAAATTATAACCAAGTAGTTTAAGTGCTTAAGTATGCTAGTCAACACATCAAAATAAGTGTCTCTTAAAAGCATGACAAAAGAATATTAATGATTTAAAAAGTACTTTAAAGTAAAACTCTTAGTTTGAGATTATTACAAGAAAGTCATGAAACGGTACTCTTTTTAAGTACACTTTTTAAGTGAACTTTAAATTAATATTATCTACAAGTACAGAAGTAGTCTTTTTTTTTTTTAAGATATCTTTAAGATTTGAAGTACACTACATCTCAGACAAACACACAAACAAATAAACAAACAAAAAACACACTGTTAGAGTCCTCTCAAGCCAAATTAGTAGATTTGCATTTTGATTTGGATGATTCAGCATGCAGCTGTCATTAGTCAGGGCATTACATTCATATTGCAAATTGCTCCCAGGCAAAAGAAAATGCAAGTGAAAGCTAACATAATATACCATGGATACTTCCTTGTGTCAGGTACACAGAGTTCAAGTTTATGGACCATAACAGTGTTCTATTTTAACACCTGTGTCTTGGAAATAACAGCTGTCACTTTAAGAACTCAGAGAGTGAAAGGAATCTACAAAGTACGGATGTATTTACATTTGTGTGCTGTCAAAGTCAAATCAAAGTCAGATTATTCTCTCTCTCTCTCCCCTGTATGTGTCATACCAATCGCATTGGCCACAATGCAAAAGATAACAAATAAAGACAAAGTGCAGTCATTTCAAAGAAGAATCTACACAATCTGGAATTTCGCACGAGGTTAAAGAATTTTGCAACGGTTCAAGTTAGTCATGCAAGTTCTCTGCATCGACCAACCAAAAGCTGCTTGGTCGCCACTTTACTGCACACACAATTTCTCACCTTTAAACTCTGGACCTAATTTATCCAAAAAAAAACAAAAAAACAAGTTATTCCAAACTTGTGCCAATGAGATCTGGGAAGTTAGGATTTTTTTTTTGTTTTGTTTCTCAAACAAAGCTATTATACAACTTCAGAAGATGTAAAAACTACTTTTATGATGGAAGATAAAAACGTAAAAACTTTTCACTGTCTGTTTTGTTTGTGTGTAAAAGAGCAAAACATCTCCTTTTGTGTTCCACAGAAGAAAGAGTAAATGATGGCAGTTTTGGATGAACTATACCTATAAATCACAAACATTTACAAATCTTAGTTGCGGTAAAACCGTTTGACACTGAGGTGGAAACACTTCCATGAACTTGTACCAGAGGGAGCCTGACCTCACTGCAGATCCGGCCCACTGCAGGCCCTTCAGAGGTGTGACATCACTCTTGGCTGGGAAAGGAATGTGAAGGTCACTCCACTCCACTGGACAAGAGCATAAAACAAGAGCTGACTGAGGAACTGCACAAGTGTGGGGTGTGTGTGTATGTGTGTGCGTGTGTGTGTGTGTAACCTCAGCAGACGGAGATAACCTTGAGACAGCTTCATGAGATACACCATATCAACAACATGATAGAAACACCATAGTCAGTCACAGAGCATAAGTTACTTTACACTACAACCTTTAGCTGTCCCTTAACTAGTCCACAACAACTTCAACATGAGGAAATCATGTTTTAGATTTAAAGCTTAAGAGGAAGAAAACTTAAGTTTAGAGGAAGAACAATGATTTTAAGGTTAAATTTTGTTCAAATGTCAATAATGTACCAGGACTAAGTTAAAAGCTGGTTTGAAAATGTACACAAAGCAAGAGATGACAGATCATTTCACAAGAAAACCTGAGCAGTCACTCAAGCATGATGTGTGATTGCAAAGCGGAAAAAAAAAGTTCTTCAGGGAGAAGATTCTCATGTGTAAATTGCTGTACAGAGTTCAGGTCTCGCTGTGTGTAGTCACTCGACTTCCTCCAGCTGTTCTCTGCTATGACAATTGACTTTGACTCTCTGATGTTCTGCGGGAAAAAACAGGCTGGCTAAAAACGGCACAGAGGATGGAAGTCAGGAGCAAGTGGGGCGTTGAAAGGAAAACCTCATGAGACATCTTTTTCTCTTAGTTTTTGCTTACCTTCTGCATGGTGAGAAGGAAATGGAACAGAGTTTGTAAACAGAAGCGTGGGAAGCCAAAGCAACCGTTATGGAATGGAATCTTAAGGTGTAATGATTCTACTTCCGACTGCGCTTCCTTAATTTCATTAACAATTCTCAATACTTCTGAGGAAGCTAATAGTAGCCTACTATAAAATATGAGAACATAAAAACATGTTTTAATAATCTTTTGTCATGCTTTAAAAAAGTACACTTATTTTGATGTTTTGACTAACATACTAAAGCACATGTAAAGTACTTGATTTTAAACATTTAACTATAGTGAGTTATTTGATATTACATTTAATATGTAATTTTAAATGTACAAAATTACAACTTATTTACACATACATAAATGACATTAAAGTATATTTTAGTCTACATATATTTCAAAGATAACAGAAGTGATTATGAAATTACATATAATAAGATGGGTAAGTTCAAATAATTGCATTTAATATTAAGTTAAACTATAATACATTTTCAATCAGTTGCAATTCAGTGTACAAAACACTGCATTTAGTTCACAGTATATTCTTTTTTACTTTTTTTAAGTATGCTATAGAGTACCTCTTTTTTACAAGGGTATATATTGTCATATGAAAAACTAGTCAGTGTTTGGACTGGTTTAACTCTCACGAACTTCAAGCACTGCACAGTCTTGGTTTATTTTGAGTCATACATGATGAAAATAATGATTTGTGATTGAGTCAGATGTTAATTCAGTAACCGCTCGGACTGACTCTGTGAGATTAGTTTGTCAGATTAGTTTGTCTGTGATTCATTTTGACCAATTCATTAAAAGATCCAGCTCATAAGATTTATGTATTTGCGAATCACCCAACACGGTTAACGTAACAGAAATATGTCTATTCATTTCTTTATACAGTCTTTCTGTCTTATCAATCGTAATTCCAACACAAACGCACAACTCAGTCATGATTTCATTTGCGCTATAGCGGTAGATTCACCAGTGCAAGAAAAACCTGTCAGACTATTTTAGTACAGTCTTACATATGGTGTTCAAGAACTGCTAATAGAACCAAATGTCTTGGAAATCACTCATTTATTTTCGGGAATCTTCAGAATCAGTTCTCAGTTTCCTACAGACAACGTTCTGAAAAAGCCAGTTTTTGTCAAACATGTCGTCTTGAGGCACTCATTTTCTACAATTTGAGTAAAGTGTTTTTCAATATGCCAATATTCTTCTTCTCCCTCGCGCTCCCGTGGGCCCACCTGGCCTTGTCGAGTCTCCAGAAGATCTCAGAATGCTTTTGGTCGGCTCTAAGTCAGTCTGAGGAGTCCAGAGGGAGATGGCGTTCTTTGAACGATCAAGCCCATCTAAGACGAGGACCTCAAGGGTCAGGCTGAAGGGGGCAGAGGGGATGAATCATGTCCAGGGGTGTCTCAGCCACCACACGTATTGTTCCAGAGATGCCTGGCATCTGGATCCCGCAGGATTTTTATGGTGTTGATTTAAACACAGCCTTCCAGCATCTGTGTCTCTCTTTTGGTCCCCCTTTTTTCTGATGGGTCTCCATGGTGACTGTCTCCACTAATACACATATGGGACGGTTAGTACGAGGGGTCGGGTGTGAAATGGTGCAGGATTGATGACTCATATCAAATCGTAGATAAAACACAGCTCACAAATCTCGACTGATATGCAGTGACAGCATCTGCAAAGATGACTTTGATTGAAGAGACCAATCCCATTGGCTCACTATTACTAGAAAACATTGACCGAAGCGTAGTAAACCAACTACAAAGACTGAAAGGGCAGTGGAGAGGGCAGACAATGAGAGATTGATGGAAAGCTGGGACAGCAAACCCTCTGAGCCCCTCTAGTTACCAAGCATTTCCTTCTCCATTGTCTGGAATGCTGGCGTCCACCGCAGGAAGTGGGTTCTTTGTTTCCTATCTCCTTCCTGCTGGCCCGTGACTGCCGCGGGCCGTGCGGCATGAAGAGCTCAGAGGGAAGAGGAAGGCAGACGTGAACTGTTTGTGAGGAGACAGGAAGCAGATTCTGAGAAGCACAGAAGGTCTTTGGCAACCACTACACCTCACACACACGTGACGGAGACACACAACGCTTCATATAAGGTGAAATAAAGAGAACGGGATGTGAACAAGATGTAATTAGTCTCTTTAGTATACACCGAGGGGTCAAGGTTTGGCTGGTTAGCATGGTCTAGTTAACCCGAAGATGCTGTTACTACACTATTCTAAGGACAGATCTTTTGCTAAACATACACTACTGTTCAGTATTTTTTATTATTATTCAGCAACTATGCATTAAGTTGATCAAAAGTGAAAATAAAGTCTTTTACATTACTACAAAAAAGTTTCTATTGCTGTTCTTTTGAACTTTCTATTTATCGATGACAAAAAATTTCAAAAATATGAAGCAGCAGAAGTGTTTTCAACAATGATAATAATAAGAAATGTTTCTTGAGCAGCAAATTAGCATATTAGAATGATTTCTGAAGGATCTTGTGACACTGAAGACTGGAGTAATGATGCTGAAAATTCAGCTTTGCATCACAGGAATAAATTACATTTTAAAAATATATTCAAATAGAAAGCAGTTATTTTAAATTGCAATATTTCAAAATATTTTTACTGTATTTTTGATCAAATAAATGCAGCCTTGGTGAAAATAAGAGACTTAAAACATTAAAGAACCTGAAGAACACTAAACATTTGAATAGTAGTGTACATCACAAATATTTAATTATATTAAAGTGGATCTTCTACCAGTTTTTAAAGGCTTCTTAAATTGTGAAATTGATTTTTTCTTCCTGTCTGATGCCATTACCGTCACAGTTTATCACAATCTGTGCTTTCTCCAGGTATTATATCTATGGTACACACACACACACACACACACACACACACACACACACACACACACACACACACACACACACACACACACACACACACACACACACAATGTAGAAACAAACAGGAGCTTGTGTAGATTTACTTTTTCCTAGACAATTAAAATGATTTATAAGGCCTACACACCACATGTTTATTAATCTTGACTTAATTACAAACCAAAGAAATTCAACAACTGCTATGCAGTTGGATGTTTTGCAGCTAATAACATCCCATCAAGAATGATTCAACATTGCAATCTGAAACACTTTACAACACAATTTGATGAGCCAAGCAAGTAGCAAAACATTTAAAGGAATCAAAATCTACTGACAGCATCTGCATAATGTCAGTTACCACAGACAATTATATTGACTCATCTTTCAGTGTGCAAAAACAAACAAATAATTGCAATAAATTTTAAAATGGATGTCTGGAGGGTTGAAAAGCAGTACTTGAATGTACATGAATGAGTGTTTTTCAGCTGTTCTTTATCAACCACTGTTTTCTGCTAATGGATTTTCTCTTTGTAAAAACATCACTTTGCAGATAGTTATGCCACATCATTTTCTGGTATCTTTGTGCATATTGCAGAACTTACTGGGTTTTCTGGTCACAATAGGAGTTTGGTGGTCATGATTAAAAAAAAAGAAAAAAAGAAAAACAAACTTTTTGTTAGTCTGTCCTTTTTTCTTTTTTTACCAAATGAACAAAACCTTAAAATGTTTTACTTAAAAATCCACTCCAGCTGTTCTTGCCAGCTAAAGCTTTTGACACAGGGCCCAGAGGCCCTTAGGTTAAAGCCCACTTTCTGCTGTGTAGGTACAGTAAGTAGGTTATCACACCAACGGCCTGCCCAGCACTGAGCTATAGTTGAGGTTATGTTAACACTGTCAGTCCCAGCTTACAGCCCAGGCTATAGCAGGAAATACAGGTGTAGACTGTAAGGGTTATGAGCTCCTGAAAGTGTGCAGTGCTGGAACTAGCTCTTCAGGACAGACAGGCTTCAGTGGGAACAGATGCTGATGGGAAGAATGGAGAATGACTGGGGGAGAATGGAGAAACAAAAAGGGAGGGACAATTATAAGGAGAGGAGTTATAAAAGACAGGAAAAGTATAATCTTGTATTTTGTAAATAGAATTTTTAAAACGTTTTTTAGTGAATTTTAGGTAAATATTCTGGAAGATAAACACAAATGTGTTATATAAACACAAATACACTTTATCCGTGTTGGTTGTGTACATTTCATTTGAAATTGTATAATGTATCTGCATTATCAGCAAGATAAATATTGCTTTCGGCCAGTGAAAATCCCATATTGAGCCATTAATTCTGAATAACCTGTTTTTGCAGCTTAGATTTCATTAATGTACTGTATGAACTGAGGAGAGGCTTTGCTTTGTGAAAAACTACATACTACATCAAACTTTCTTCTTCAAATGAGCCGCTTACAGCTTTTCTTCTTCATCTTATCTTGCAGTATTTGCTCTCAGCTTGAGACCAGTGCACACCTCTTTGAAGAGCCGCAGTGAATGTGCCACTAAACAGTCCTTCATCAGCTAATCAGCCTTAATTACACACACACTTAAGCCCTTTGTGTGGTTCTCATTAGCAGTGTGTGCTGGTCAGTCATGTGGAAAGGGGTCCAGGAGGGGTCCGCATACATTCAACTGATCTTTGCATTATAGTATCTGTACTGATTAAGACTCTGACAGCTGTCTGCCCTGATACTAATGACGTGTGTTAATCATGTTACTAATCTCACCATTAAACAGAAAGACATGATGAACTCTGAGGGCTCATGCATGAAGACCTCACACAAGACATGAAATGACATTCATCAGACCATGAGCATTACGCTTCAATGCAACTGAATAAAATTATTTCTCTCCACCCAAACAGCCCTTCAAAATCAGATATGTTATATTCCTACTCCATATCTATTGTTTCTGACTATACACTCTTAAAAATAAATGTTCTTCATTGGCATCTGTTGTTTCTAAAAAGAAACAAAATGGCAATTCTAGCATTTGGTTTGCATGTGTATAGTTATCAAACTTGTCATAATTCACTGACCCCCATGTGGTATGGTTTTCAGTCTTCCGTGGAACATAAAAGAAGATTTTTAAGAACAATGTGGTCCAAACAACCCCATTGTTCTTAAAAAGTTTCTGCAGAAGAAAAAATGTCATACCGGTTTGGAATGATGCTGAGAAAATAATGACATCATTTTCATTTTTGAGTGAACTATCTCTTTAAAAATGAATTTATATTGTTGCATACGTGTTCACAATGAAGTTGGGCTTGAAAATTTCTGCCCTAGTTTCCAAAATGGAAGGGCTACTGTATTTTGTTGGCAATTTCCAACGTTTTCTGGATTTCCAATGTTACTTAAATGGTGTAGTATTTACTTCTACTAACAATTTTCATTCAGACAATTTCATAAAAAAATAAATAAAAATACAAATAAATGGTATCGCTCTGAATGAAATGGGAAATCTGCAAACATGTTTTTCAAAGGTTACTTTTTTTTTGACTAAAGAGCTGAAAAAGATACAAAACACAAGTGCAATGGTTAAAGCGATCGGTCTACCGCATATTTACATACAGTGCAATAATAATGAAAGACGTCAGAATGTACTGAAAAAACTGTGCTCTGTGTATGTAAACAGTCCCTAAGACCAGAGATATTTATTAACACTGTAAATAGAATTTGATATAATTGGCTGAACTGGCTAAAATTGGCTCCACTTCTGCATGACCTGAAAACACACCGACTGACTGTTTAAACAACATACCGTTCACCTTTGACCTTAAAACAGCACACCTCTCTGGCTTTGATATCTGAGTAGTGTTTCCAGTGATCTGGACCCTCTTTCAACTTACACAAAGCAAAGGATCCATGATAAAGCAAAAGAATAAACTATAAGACATGAAAAATAATGTATGACAACACTCGAGTTTAAATCAAACAGATATGACGAAACCTACAACCTGTCATCATATGATGATTGACGACTACACACACCTGCACGTTTTAACCAGATATTGCAAAGTATGATTTTACCCTCAATGAACCAAGCATTCTGTATTTGCTTATATAAACCTAAGATGACATGCACAATGACATAAAATTAGAGCTCTATGTGTACTTAAAACAACTTTAACAAAGACAAAAAAAGATTTCCTTCCGTCTAAAGGGTGTTTGTGTGTGTTTCCAGCTCCTAAAGACAGGTCTATCCTGTTATCACCAGTCACGTTTTGTCTGAACTCCCTGCAGTCATGTGAACGCTGCTAATTCTGTTCTATTGAAACTGCAGGCAAATCCTCTTCACTCACGCTCTGATTCCTGTCAACACAAGTACACACACCTCCTGCTGTGTCGAGGCATTTCCTTACCGCCTCACTTCCTGTGGCAGAGGAACACACACACACACACACACACACACACACACACACACACACACCTGAAAAAGGTTCAGATTCCTGTTACAGGGATATATAAAGTACGTGTCCATCTAGTTTAGGTAGCCAAAAACACAGGCTACAAAATTACTGCAGCATGTGTTTGGTTAAACTATTAGCCTGTCTGAGAACAGGCAGGTGGTGCTGGGAAATTGCTAAATATTAGTTTTATTTCATTTTATTTATTTATTTTTGGCTCAGATGGTTTTGAAAAACTGTTCTCAAGCACACCTAGCACACAAACCAGAACCGTTCCAAGTCTTGGAATCATAAAATTTGGATACTAGTAATGGGTGTTTCTTCAACTACAAGCACTAGGTCCCAAGGGTTGATTTTTATTACTGTACGAGGATTTCAAATGTTTTCTTTTTGTTCCATTAAAACTGTCTTGGAATGATTTTCATCATGCCGTCATGATTTATTTTGTTTTATAGTGTCTTGTTTGTGCAGATTTTATTGTTTTACTCTTGTCCCAGACCCAGACTTTTGATTGTAAACTATACAAATCTGTAAAACCTAAATTATTACATTAATCAGGCTTAATACTATGATGATTTTATGAACAGAGCATGAAATAAACTATATCAAAATTTATTGTGTGAAATTTTTTTTAACCAACAGTTTTACCCCTAATGAGGGTAATTTTTATTTTTATTTTTTTCCCAGTTATTGTGTTTATAAAAAAACTGACATATAAATCATGGAAATATCAGGGTAAATAGTGA
This sequence comes from Tor tambroides, assembly GCA_021397915.2. Classification (NCBI taxonomy): domain Eukaryota; kingdom Metazoa; phylum Chordata; class Actinopteri; order Cypriniformes; family Cyprinidae; genus Tor; species Tor tambroides. The sequence goes on from JAFVLL020021884.1 coordinate 25,571, forward strand.
AAATATTATTTAATTGTGTGTGATTGGGATACAAAAACGATGCCAGTGTTGTTATTGTTGGAATAAAAAATGAAATAAAATATAAACATAAATATCAGATAAATATTAGAAAACTTAAAGGAACATTAGAAACTGCCTGAAATAAATGCGTTTAAAATGAGGTACTGAAATTACTGAAATAAATTACATAAACAAAGAAAGAAATTCAAATTCAAATGAAATTTAAATTAAAAATATATTACAATATTATATAAATAATACTATAATAACACTGCACAATAGATAACTAAAATGCTAGAAATGACATTACAATTCTCCTGTGACACTTTTGGACAATGCAAGTGTAAATTAGTAGTGTTAAATTTGCTTTATAGAGAGTTTATTTTCTAAAAGTCAGAGTCAAACGTGCTTAAAGATATTTTGTTCTCTAAACAGCTTCAGTACATTTCTCTGACTCATGAGCAGGTGTTGCATGTGCTACGGCCCTCGTTGCATGTGCCCTACGACCCCGGCTAACTGCTCAGACCAGCAGACTCCCTAAACCTCCTGATCCACGAGGATTTACAGCAGAAAACAGAAATCAAACAGCCACACTATGAGCCCATTTTTCTTGCTTTCCACTTTGTACAAGATTATCCCAACCTGGGATTATGAGCTGCGACACATGGTGTTTCTTAAGGAGCAACAGTGTGGAGAAATGTAAATGTAAGAGGATTTTCTGTAAATGCTTCAAACCAGATGCGCAATGTCAATTTGTTCATTTTGATACCAGCCTATCTTGTATGACCTTGAGATGCTGATCCACAGCACAATGCCTCGAAAGCCCAGGTTTGTTTACTCCCACATTCTCCCACCTTCAAAAATATACTGCGCTATTTCAAAAAAATTATATATGGTTTCATTATCCTTGACAGGTAAGAAAATTGCATCTGTCAGACCATTTCATGGTTTCTTAAAATGTCTTCAGTAAACGTTCACTGCATGACTACCTCCAGAAAAAGGCCAGGACATGAGATGCACCATCTTCCTTTCAGTGCCTTTTAATATCGGCTAATTCCTCTGTATTTTCTGCAGGGTTGAAAGGGAGAGTTCATGTAATTTCAAAGAGGAAGTCAGTGATTGAGAGACGGGGTAAACTGAGCCCTCGCAGTCTCAACAATAGACAGCATGAGTCAACAAACCCGTACTTCATGAATAGGACAACTGGACATTGCGTAGGCTTCGGTCTGACTCTCTCTTTTCTCTTTCTGTGCACTGTGAGAAATCTGTTCATGTGGCACACTGTTGCCACACTTCCTTTAAAAATTGCATTTCAAGTGGAATACTGTAAACATTTGTTCTGATGTGCAAATAAATAACAAAGCTGGGAAGGAGTGATGGATGTGGCTCTTTATATTATTGTGCACCTCCTGAATGCTCATTTGGAGCTTTATTAACTTACGCTCAGGGATTCTCCAGAGAGAGATAACGAGTCTGTCGTTCTGTCCAACATATGAGCCTGAAGTATTTTAAACCTGAATGCTCAAAGAAATGAAATCATTTTATCTTATTTTTGGGGTTTTGCTGCTTTAAGGGAAAGTGAAAGGGAAGTGGTGTGTGGCCAAGTATGGTGACCCATACTCGGAATTTGTGCTCTGCATTTAACCCATCCAAGTGCATGCACACAGTAGTGAACATACACCCAGAGCAGTGGGCAGCCAATGCTGTGGCGCCCAGAGAGCAGCTGGGGATTCGGTGCCTTGCTCAAGGGTCTCACTTCAGTCATGGTATTGAGGGTGGAGAGAGTGCTGGTTATTCACTCCCCCCACCTACAATCCCTGCCGGACCTGAGACTCGAACCCACGACCTTCGGGTTATAAGTCTAACTCTCTATCCATTAGGCATGGCTGCTTTAATGTTATTAGGGAGAACAGAGAGGTACACAAGCCAGACTCAAACCTGCATCACCCACACCAGCATCACAGCTCAATGTACAAGAAATATGAGGTAACTGTTGAGGTAACAGTTTCAATTTTAAAAGATTTAAAGAAATATTTTATAGTTTTCAGTTCTTTAAATTCATTCTAATATAGCTGGTTCTTTTTTCCCTTCTGAAATAAGAAAATAAACTTGCAAAAAGTTTCATGGTTGAAGGACAATCGCAGGCTTCATTGCACAGGATATGCGCTGTGGGAAAAGTGAGCTTTATTTGACTAAGTGTGGTTTCATCCACTGGTATTTCAGTGTTTTGCCTTACAATCAGTAAATATTAATTTATAATAATAAAAAACTGTAGATCAAGAATCTGATTGTGATTCCAAGTATCAGAATTGGATTGGTTTGTGAGATTCTCTAGATAAGATTCTCGGCTGTACTTGCAGATAATAAAATATAAAAAAAAAAATAATAATAATTACATAAGTGAAATGATGTGTAAATGTTAAGAGAATGAAATAGATAACGGACACAGAATAATATATGGACAATATATAGAATATAATGACAATAGAAGAATTATGAAATTACTTATAAAGATGTACTAAGGTTCTACTGAAGTGGGTCAAAGAAGCACTCTATAGTTTCAAATTGATGATATTAATTGTCCAAAAACTTTACATTCAGTTTGTATTTTAGTATATTCTTTTAGCGTATGTTATAGTGTAGAGTGTAAATTAATAAACAGAAATGTAATTGTCAAGTTAAAATGTAACTAATGTCTTAGTTTGACCCAATCAGGAAGTTGAATCAAAATCATGTGCTGGAGCAAATTTGGCTTAAATTTTTGTATAAAAGACTTGTAAAGAAGATCTGTTAAAGCACTTAAAACTGGTCTGTGAAGTTTTGAGGCTTGGAATGACTAGAAACACTGTTTAAATGTGTGTGTGTGTGTGTGTGTGTGTGTGTGTGTGTGTGTGTACTGGGCTGTAGAAAACAAATGGTAAGTTTCACAGGTGTGGACAGCCTTAAAGATATCCGTTAGGTCGGTCTCTGCTTTCAAAAAGTAAATATTACCCTAAAACACAAGAGAGAGAGATGACATGCAAAAAACACACATCCCTACCATAATAAAGCACTCTAAAAAACTCACACACAAATGTATTACACAAATACACACGGAGTACAAACTGAACCTTCTCATGATCACACAAACATGACACACTCTGCCTTACACCTCACACCCACACAAACACAGCCACTACAAGTGACATAGAAAAATGTACACAAACACACACCCTCGACCAAACACAGCACCAGCCCTCAAACACACATCAAACCAGATCCAGGAAAAACTACACTACAAACACACGCACACACATACACACAATGACTCTGTTTCTGGACACACAAACACACAAATGCTTGTCATATTTGAAGTCCCCCCACCCCCCAAAAAAAGTCTAAATTATATTTATTTTAGATTTGTAGTGAAATATGAACCAGACATGTCTTCTGTGATACTCATCCGTAAAACCAGCCAGCACTGTTTATCTAGACAGATACTGACACTCTTTGACTTTCACCAGTGAGACAATGAGTGGCATGTAGGAACATATTTTGGAGCCTATTCTTGTTGAAAGAATGTCCATAAACCACAAGTGGGACTTTCAGCATTTCAGCGTTACAAAGGAAATCCCCGGACATTCACGCAGCGGCTAGAATAACTGAATGACTGGAGAACTCTTGTCTTTGTGTCAGTGTATTAGCTGCAGGGAGAATAGACTGATAGTTGCAGTTTATTAACTGTGAAAGAGAGGTCAACACCAACCCAGAGGATGAGAAAGAGGGAAGGAGGAAGACACTGATGAATAGAAGACTGACTGACTGACAGGAACAGAAAAAAGAAAGAGACAGGAGGAGATCGGACTGAAAGAGAAACAAAGAGTGGATCTGAACTTAAACCACACTGAAAAAAAAATACCTAGGATTTACCTAGAAACAATTTTCACTCTAGTTAATTCACGCTAGTAAATTTTACAATTAATTACAAAAATGAATATAAAATTAGAAAATAGAACGACTGAATTTTCTTGTAAAACATACTCTGATTTTTTGTCTTTTTCTTTCTTTCTTTCTTTCTTTCTTATAGTGTCACTTTAAGAGAATGATTTACCAATAAAATGACAATTCTGTTGCCGTTTAATCATCCTCATATATTTCCAAACCTGTGTAACTTTCTTTTTTCCATGAAGCTTTTTGTATGTTTAAGGATGTTCACACTTCTCCATTTTATTTTATTCATTCATTCATTCATTCATTCATTCATTCATTTATTTATTTATTATTTTGCCATTTTTGGAGTGTCTGTCCCCAGAATAAGAATAAATCTTCATGATGATAGATTATTCATTTTATTCATTTATTAAAGCTCTGGTCAATTTGACATCATTTCATGTCCAGTCTGTTCAGGTCAATAGCAGGTTGAAGCTGGTTTAGATGTTAGATTGTAGACTTTTTTGGTGACAGGGCCAAAGAATTGTGCTTGACCATCCCACAAAGACTACAGCCAATGGCAAACTAACACACACGTTCTGCACCTGTATTAAAGGAAATAACTCTCCATACCAGTAGTTGGCAGTAGTACTTTCACTTCTAAAACAGTATATGAAAAGAACAGTAGTTTGAATTCATAGTATTCATAAGACAGTAGGCGAAACTCACATTGCTAATGGACACTTTACTATCCCATGAAGCCACAGGACAGGATTTATAAATGGAAATGGGAGTAAAGTGACGCAACTGACATGACAATGACAACATGACAAATGCAGTATGTCCAGATTTCATTCATACTACACTATATAAACACACTTTTTAACAGCCGTGAAGTAATTACATTTTCAAAAGACGTACGTACTCAGAAATTACGCGATTTTGGATGCAACCAATGAGAAGTGCCTTTTGTGTGCACCCTCTTTGACATTTGCATCTGACTTTTGCCTTTTTCAAAGGTGCAGAACACACTGTTGGCTCATTGTGTCACGGCCTTTAAACCATCAGCTGTAAACAATCTACTGCCTACCAGCTCTAATGTTCCCAATTCCACCTTAATCTGGTGTGATCTGGTTTTTCCAGCAGGAAACAAAGTGAAGAAGAGACACAAAGAGGAGAGCAGCTTATTACTGGCCTGCTGTGACCCAGTTTAAAACTCTTTTATTCGTCTCTTGACTGTCCTGCTCTGTTGTGCAGGACTGTTATGGCCGGGTCCAGACAGAGTGGGCATTGAGCAGCAGACAGTATCAGAGCCAGGATGCCCTGTGCCCAGCCGGACGGGCCCACACCGGCCCTCTTCTTCAAGAGCCGCTCTCAGCATGCAGCCTCTGAAGCTTCATTATTCCTGTCTGCATCGCCTCGCTCTTTCTCACTGCCTCTGTCTAAACCTAGTGTACCCCATCCTCTAGCCATTTAGCAAACTAGGCCTACTCCAGGCTACAAACTACTCAGCTAAGCCTGTAGAGAGAGTGGTTAGTTAGACTACAGGCTTTATTGTAGAAGTACTTTACTTTCCAAATAAGTCACATTTTTAGCATATAAAACATGCTTCGACTTATATTCCAAAGCAACTTCTATATTGCAGTTACATCAATCACAAAGCATTTGCATTCATGCTGAATGAGAGAGGTTATGTTTATTTGTATTGTGCATTTCTTAATTTCAGTTTGCCCTTTAAATAAACTAGTTTAGGCTTGGTGTTTATAATGTTGTTAATAATGAACGGCACTATAATTTATGTTTGTTTTAAACTTATATTTTTCATTCCCATTCTGGTCTGAATACTGTTAGATTTGTTGTTGGAGAGAGGGGAACTAAAACAGTGTTTGTTAACGTTTTGTTTTATTTACTGGTATTTTACATTTTACAGTATTTCTGAATGTAATAATAAAATGTGACTTATACACTGATGCATTTTTTTTTCTCTTTCGCTTTAAAATAATGCCATTTTACCCTGTGCAACTTGCAGTGCAACTTATTTTCCAGAAAATACAGTAGATTGCTGTAGTGAAGCTACTTTATATTTTATTATAGAGTCAGATATTAAAATCCTTAAGCTTGTAATTTATTCTGAAGTAGTTAATCTCATAGCAAAAGTAGTATGCATTTTTAAAAACACAAATTAGTAAATATAGTTGGATTTTAATAGACTGTTTATAATTATAAGTTGTCTGACTGAATCAAACCACTTCACAAATCGAAATACACATTTTATTTATTCATGAAAGGAATCAACTCAAAAGAGGGATTCGTTTGGGAACTGGCCATCGCTACTAATTCAAACCAGCCCACAGAGAATACCAAACGCTTGACTTAAGGGAAAATATAGCGCTGTAGCCAAAATAGATTTTTACCGCACCTGCCAACGGTGTGTGAATCAAGCAAATTTACAGATAATAGATGATTTTTCTGTTTGCATTTCTTTCTCTATTTTTTTGCATATTTGTGACAAGCAGCACAGTTCATGGTGTCACTTATGCTGTCACATGCAAGATGAGTCAGTCTCCATCTTTCATTAAACCTGCACCTGTCACAAAACACGAAGACACATTGCGCATACTTCTTTTTTTGAGGAATGCTCCACATATGTGCTGCCACATGGAGCTCTGAAGGAAAAAAAACAAAAAAAAAAAACATGAGTCATCCTAAACTTCTGATGATAAATCATTAGAAGACTGACAGATGTGTTCAGTAGAAGACGATCACATGATCATTCTTACAAATTGACTAGCATTACAATTATGTTATCAACCAGCTAGTGAGCCAAAGCCACTTAGATGGCAGTTATTTTCTGCTCACATTTGGCACTTGGCGGATATTAATTTTGGACCCTAGTTAATGTGTTTTATAACTATGTTTCAGCATTTCTTTTTGTTACGGAAAACAGAAATAATTTTAATTAAAAATAGCAACAACACCATCTCACTAGTTACCCACATTACTGTTCAGAAGGGGTTAGAGATATTTTTTGAATAGCTTTAAAATAAGTCTCTTATGCTCACAACTGCTGCGTTAATTTGATCAAAAATACAGTAAATGCAGTAATATTGTGAAATATTATTACAATTTAAAATAAATGTTTTCTATTTATAATGTACTATTTTAAAATGTGATTTATTCCTGTGATCAAAGCTGAATTACTCCAGTCTTCGGTGTCACATGATCCTTCAGAAATCATTCTAATATGCCGATTTGCTGTTTAAGAAACAGTTCTTATTATTAAGACCCCGATATACTTAAAACGAAATCGAAGAACGAACTGATATGACGTCATTTCGAACAAAATCAGGCTGAAACGAAGTTTGTTTTGAGTTTGTTTTGGCAGTTCGATACAGCTCACCAAAGCGAACTTTCAGGGGAGTTCGTTTTGGCTCCTAAACACCTTTGAGCTACCATTGGTCCGTGGCGATTACGCAATCGGTGGGTGGGTTCGGAAACTCCGCCTTCTTTGACGCGCGATTTTTTCCCCCGGTTCGTTGCACATTCAACAGAGGTCAGGCAGGGGAACAACATCTCCAAGTCACTAACAACATAAATACACTATATCGAATAACTGAACTGCCACAAATATATCCGCACCTGTACAATCGCTCGTGGGGAGACTTTAAAGGTTCAGAGAAAACATTTAATTCCTAGAAAGAAATCGCAACGAAGCTTGGTGTCGACGACCCGGAGTTATGCAAAAAGTGACATAGAGAAACATCAGATGCAAGTTTTCCAAAGCCATGAAAAGAATGAAATGAAAGGGTAAAGATATAAGGTAGCAAGTACCAAATACATGTGTTTCATAAATGTTACACCTTACTGCTGCTGTTGTTCTTTCAATAAGCGCATTTAAAAGGTATACAATAAATTAAATGCCAAAAGAACATACAATAATAAACCTTTGTTTTTATCAAATTATGACAACACACAAAATATAAAAACGTGTAATAATTTATCCAGTTTAATAAAATACCTAGATACACCATCATTGCATCGTTGTTGTGTTTAGGGCATCCGCGTAAGCGTCGGAATGTTCGAAAACAGTATACCGTCACCCAGCCTTTTCAAACTTCTTTTTGCTCCCGAACGAAGAATGAAAACGAACTTCGTCTGAAGTCTATCGGGGCCTTTAGAAATGTTGAAAACAGTTGTTGGAACAGCTGAAACCATAATACATTTTTTTCAGGATTCTTTGATGAATAAAAAAAAAACTTTTGTAAAATTGTAAATGTTTTTACTGCCACTTTTGATAAATGTAATGGATTCTTGCTGAATAAAATATTTATTTCTTCTTGTTTTTTTACGTTTGAAAGATAGTATACATAAAACTGCTTCAGTACTTGCAGTGACTTTACTGCACAACATCGCTACTATCCTACACACACACTTTGGCACACGCTTTGGCACTCGATCTTCCCACATTTCTACATCCCTTTTTCTCTTTTCATGCCTACCATCTCTCACCCCCTTTCTTTCCGACAAACACAATCCCTCTTTTTCTGCACCTGCACACCCGGTTGAGGGCTCACACAGGAAACAGTGCTGGGAATCTGACCGAAGAAAAGAGGTGTCAGTACAATGAGGGCATTACTCACAGAGTGTGAACTTTTATTCATGCAAGAACACACACAACTGTGCCAACATACACATGCAAACACACAAACGTGCCAACACACACACACAGATACGCACATAAACACACTTCCTCCGCAGCTGCTATCTCTTGACCGGTTCTCCGATCTGGAAGACCCAGAATCCCTCCTCTGCTCAGTGGAGAGTGGCACTTTGTTTCCACTGAAACTCAAGCCTACATTTTTCTAATCTCGTATCATGCGCAGCCAGCAAACATGTTTTGACCATTTATGGTGACAGAAGGGAAGCACACACCATAGAGCAATGCATTTATTTCTCGCTACCTCACTGGATAGTTCTGCCGGTCCGTCATATGGTTGCCAGCGCTGATGCTAACGTTGAGAGAGGTCAGGAGACTGCAGAATGACATAACCTCCAAGACATTCTAAAGATCCCTGAGCTGCCAAAACACTTGCTTTATTATGACGAATAACTATATGAATGAACTCTCTGTGCCAGAAATCTACTATCAACTCAATGCTTGCTCTTTAACTTGATCCATCTGTCAAAAGTTAGATGAATATTTCCTTAGCTCTGGCTAAGATAACCAAACTAAGCTGAACTTTTTGCTTGGTAAAGCAGTCTCAAAGAGCCAGACCTTTGACTATCCACAAAGTCTGGTCCACACTGCAGGTTATTCTGAGAAGAACTACTCACACCTCACATTATTTGGTAAAACAACCAAATCTGTTTTTGTTTTTGTTTTTTTAATGGTGTTTAAGGTAACGTTGAAATTGGCTTTTCTCAATGCAGCTATGCAAATTTGCTTCACGTTTTTAAAAATAGGGTTTCAAAATTGGGTTTTCATAATGATGCCATAGAAGAACTATTTTTTGGTTCCCCAAAGAACCTTTTCTTAAAAGAACCGCTTTTTCTCCGTTCTTAGCATGAATAACATTTTAACAATCTTAAGAAACTTTTTCCACTATAAAGAACTTTTTGTGCAATTGAAAGTTTCAATGAATGTTAAAGGTTCTTCATGGAACCATCAATGTCAATAAAGAAACTTTATTTTAAGAGTTTAGGTGCAAAGCTGAACAAAAGAAAAAAAATTGCAGACACACTTTCCATCAAGATTCAATTACCAAATGAAATTAAGATACACTGCAACTTAATGAATCGTAACGTGTATCTTGATGAGGCAGTTGGTGATACCCAGCCCTAGTTTAGGGCCTTTATTTTTAAGAGTTTACTTATGGTGTTCCAAATGAAAATAAACATTTTTAATGAAACCTGAGAGATTTCTGTCCTTACACTGAAAATTATATTCCTTAGAAAATGCTGATTCTTCTGAAAGGTAATTAAAATATTATAAAAGACACTGTGTCTCTTTGAAAGACTTGGATTAAACTGCTTTACGATGTCTTTTTGAACTTGAATCTATCAGGTTTCATTAAAAATATCTTCATTTGTGCTTTGAAGATTAATCAAAGTCTTATAAGTTTAGAACGACATGCGTGTGAGTAAATGATGACAGAACTTTTATTTTTGTGAGAACTAAAATTCTGGCTGATTCAGCCAAGTTACATTTTTTCATGTTGCCCAATAAATGGTTGATATTAAAATTTTACCACAACTTGTCTAAGTGAAAAATAAAGTGCAGAACACACAAAAAAAATCAATAGTTTTCAATGCTACAAGTGAATTTAGCAAAATTGGGCATGCACAATTAAATATCTAATACAACACTGATAAATACAAGAAAACTCTAATATTGTCTGATACTGTAGTTTTGAGCTATGGTGAATCTTTAGTGTAAAATGCATTAGAATGAGTGTGTGAGGATGAAACTAAAGTGAAAGAATAAGGACAAGCTCCTGAACTCAGAGATTCAGGGGAAAAACAACTGTATATTTGAGAAAACTGATAACTGGGGACTCAGAAGTTTCTATAATAGTCAATACTATCTTCAGCCTCTACTTCCTCCCATCGGTTTGTATATCACTATCTTACACAGACATGTTTGTGAATGACACCTCTCCTACAACCTTTCCGTGCTGGCCCACGATAATGCTCGACAGATAATACAACGCAGGAAGTCTTATGGATGGGAGATGTCAGTGTGTGTGCCCTAAGTCTAGTAACTAACTAAGAGGAGATACACTGAGTTAGCTAAGAAAACATGCTATATAAGGAGAGGAGCGGCTGCCAGAGAAAGGAAACTAAAGAAACAGAAGGAAAAGAGAAGAAAGACATGGCTGTAAGCCAAAAGTTTGCTGATAATGAATAGGCCACCCCATCAATCTCTCTGGCCCTAAAAACACACCACGAGCAGACCACAGCACTGCATAGCTCTCCACTCTGTGTATATCAGGGTTGATATGTGTGTAAGAGGGTGTATGAAGGGACGTTTCGTTCAGTGTCTTTTGGCTGGCTCAGTGTAGGCATTTAGCTGCTCTAAAAAACACACAGGGCTGCAACAACCAGTAATAATCTAAAATAAAAGTATTGCATGAAAAATATTCAACAGTCACTTTACTTCACAGTAGTGAATAACATTTTTCTATGGGCATCTGAAGTATATCGGAGGACACATAGCTGATTCAGGAAAAGTGTGCAACCCAAGTTGTCCTTAACATGAAAATGCTTAATATTTTTGGCTTGACCTGTCGGGTGCTTTGACAGATACATGTGTTGTTTAAAGCATTTAAGACACTTTTTCCATAGAGCATATAACTTACATTTTAAAGTTTTATCATTATCAGTAAATGTTATAATGCCATGTACCATGTGAACTTTAGAGTTCATTACATTTTTATATGTAATTTTATAATGACTTATTGTCTTTGATATATGGTTGTGTAATGTTGAATGTACTGACAAGCATTTATGGTAAACTAAAATATATTAATGTCATTTCTATTGAAATGCATGCCATGTATTTAAATATATTTGTAATTACACATTTGTAAAATATATTAACTTTAAATGTAATGAATAACACACTAAAGTTAAAATTAAAATACTTAACATTTGCTTAAGTATGTCAGTCTTTACATCAAAATAAGTGTACTTAATTAAAATACAACAAAAAATTATAGATCATAATCTAAAATTTACTTTAAAGTAAAACTTAATTTAAATTTCAAACTTAAAAGTGTGAGTTCACTTAAGTGGCCTTTTATTTTACTACAGTTTTTTCTTTTTTTTAATATATGCCTTTTAAGATTTGTGAATCTCTGTTAGACTTCACTGAATGTGCCACGTGTAAAACAGTCTGCGTGCAACAGAATAAGAGCACAATAATTCTAACTAAAATATACATTTCACCGAAATATTTGGTGTTTGACAGTTAATGTAGGTTCACAAGAATGTTTAGATATTTTTACTAAAATACAAGAGAAAAATCCTGACAAAGAAAATGATTTTTGCAGTGTTGGTGACATCAAAAGCAAGAGACAGACTTGGAAAAAGACAGCCCTACATCCTTTGGGCATTTAGACTAATAGTAGCACCAGAAGCAGAGCCCCTGTGGACAGAGAGCAGAGGGAACGACCACTGAACTGTGACTGAGAGAGGTGCAGCTCCCTGCCTCTCATTAAACAACAAACACACCTTCATCATCTCTAAGATACAGACAGACAGAGAAGAGAATAACAGACAGACGAAAAGGAAGTGCAAGTGACAAGTGGAAAAACACAAAGCAAACCCTACTGCTGGAAAATCCAGCTGGTTTTACAAGGTTTCTATCTGGTCAAAGAAGCTAGTCCAAACTGATCCAGGCTCATCTATATGGCCAATCAGCAGGACTACTATTCTGTAAGGCCAGTATTGGTCAACCTTGTTAGAGCTGGTACTCCACCTCAGCTAAGCTGATGGGAACCTAGTCTCAAATGACCAGGATTTTGGTCAACTTTGTGGCTTATTCTAGCCAAGAACCGCACTAAGCAATTACACTGTGTCTAGGTTAACGGGTTGCAAGCGTACCTACTCAGACAGTGTGGGATTTCAGACGCAACTAGTCAATTGTTTAGTTCCTGAATGAATCAGCATATTTTAACGAACACTTGAATGAATGATTCAATGACTCACTAATAAAGACAGTCACTTGCCACTACCTACTGGCACCAACCATGTAACCTTTAGTAAGAATCGCTAAAAAATGTCCACAAAAACCCTTTTTTTTGGTAAATTTTGGGATGTCACATAAAAAAATGCTGGATGGAATATCAAGATGGGTATAAGTTTTAAAAATGTGCATTAAAAATGTATGCCCTCAGTTGAGTCTATTCATTTTATAGCACATTTACCAAATACACTCTTAAAAAAAGGCATTTAAAATGTCTTTTGTTCTTGTATTTTGTCTTCCGCAGTTTCTTATTTAATTTATATAGGAAAAAATATCAACCGGCTTCCCCGGTTGCAACAATTTTCATTTTTATTATTGATACTTTGCGCAAGTTTCCATGAAATTAACAATGTTGTTCTTTTATACACATGGGATGGAAACGGTGCTTTATTCACAAAAGTTTTATGCGATTTTCTAATTTAGCACATATTAATCATAAATTAATCAGATTGGTGGAATGGCCAGTGAACAGACTATTGGTAGTTCAGCTGAGTCTAATGGGGACCTGGTTGAGCTGGTTAACTAAAACGCGGCTCGACCAGTTGACTAAGCCGGGAATGGTTTGGAAAGCATTGATCTGAGTTGAAATATTTCATTGAGGCACCTAAAGGTTAATGGCAGCTTTGAAGTGTGTCTCTCCCTGCTGAGTTTAAAGAACATATCATATCAGATTCACAGAGACAACGAAACCTTTAGGATGAAAGGGTCAAATCTGAGAGAAAACGACGTAATGCTGCTCAAACCTCCTTTCCATTCCTCCTCTCTTTCATTACCTCATTACTCTTTCTTTTGTGATGGCAGCTCTTGGTCTGTCAGATAAGATGAACGACTCCTCCTCCAGCAGATATTCAGGGTGACCTCGCTACAGTCCAGCATCTATGTCTGCATGTATCACGCATTTCAACAGACTCCGACACACACATCTGTCTTACAGTCGGGCGAAGGTTTGTCTGGATCAAAGACACATAATAAATCCATTAAAAGTTATCTAAGGCAGCTGAGGGAGTCTCGTACCCTTCCCTCTACTCCCCCAGGTCTGGATTTGTCACGTAACCTCCGAGTGTAACCTTTCTTAATGAGTCGATTCTCACTGCCAGCTGCACGGAGAGCATATGCTTAACACATTAGCTCAGCTTTAGCAACCACTTGGAGGAACTAAACCAAACTGATATATATTAGAACTATTATTTGTTACCCTGGACCACAAAACCAGTCATAAGTTGCACGGGTATATTTGCAATACTAACAATAAATTGTATGGGTCAAAATGATCGATTTTTCATTTATGCCAAAAATCATTAGGCCATTACTGTAAGTAAAGAACATGTTCCATGAAGATATTTTGTACATTTCCTACCGTAAATATATCAAAACTTAATTTTTGATTAGTAATATGCATTGCTACGGACTTCATTTGGACAACTTTAAAGGCGATTTTCTCAATAATTATTTTGAATAGTTTTTTTGCACCTTCTCATTCCAGATTTTCAAATAGTTTTATCTCGGCCAAATATTGTCCTATCCTATAGCCTACAAACAATAAATCAGTGGAAACAGATGATGTATAAATCTCAATTTCAAAAAATTGACCCTTATATCAATATTACGATAAATTCAAGTCATCTCCAACATTTTATCATACATCCTGTTTTAGTTAGAAATACTTCACACATAATAGGCCATGAATTCACATTGATGTTCATTTTTCTATACAGTATATTCAACTGTTCTTTATAGGAATTCTTGGATTCCTAAACATTAATGCAATAAAGTAACCACATGTTCAATATTGGAGTGAGGGAGTATAATAGTTTAAGAAACAACTACTAAAAGCACTATAATCTGAATGGGACATAAATGTACACACACACAGGTTCACTCCGGGTCTGACAAAGCTTGTATAAAGGGAATTTCTGAGCATGAGAGGAAATACCAGAGAGACACACGGCCCCTGATCACAGGGACTGCTGACTGACACGTCCTTCTGTATGGAGACCGATAACACTGTTTATGCTGGCTACCTCAGCAAACACAAGAACACACTCACACACTCCTCCCCAACGTCAGAGAAACTGTCTCATTAGCGAACTGATATCTTCACTTAAATCAATGTTTTTCACCTCAGCTTAAGAAACAGACAGAGGCAAGACTACAGGAACAGAAACAGAAGGGTTGCCGTCGTGTTCCTCAGAGGAGCAACAGTACCTAAACCTTGGCACATATGGATAATCACTACAGAGGGGGTTTAACGGCCTGTTTCCATGGATACTGCCAATTTCACATCCTTTCTATATGATGTCCCTGAGCTTATTAACTACAATCATTCAAAACTTCCATTAAAGGATTTGGAATAATAGTGAATGATGAATGTTTGCTCTTGAGAGGCTAAATATTTAATATTTTGCACAAAAGAAAAACAGTAGTGGCAGGTTTCTGCGGATTTGTACGCAAATGAGAGCGTACTGTACATGTTCTATATAAAAGTAGTTTAATGAACATTTAAGGAGGGCCAAACATTTTTCAGAGCAATTATCAGTTCTTAACTCATTTATCTGAAGTCTAACACAACAACAAAATCAAGCACCCACAGGAGTAATTGAATTGATTGAATAAGATGTGTTTCTTGAGCAGCACTTTAGGATATTAGAATGATTTCTGAAGGATCATGTGACTGAAAACGGGAGTAATGATGATGAACATTCAGCTTAGAATCACAGGAATCAATTATATTTTAAAATATATTCAATAGAAAACAGTAACTGTAAATTGTAATAATATTTCACAATATTATTGTTTTTACTGTATTTTTAATCAAATAAATACAGTCTTGGTGAGCATAAGAGACATCTTTCAAAACATTAACAAAAAATGACTGTCCCCAAGCTTTTAAACAGCAGAATATATCTGATTGAATAAGACATTAATGAAGATTCACACCTATGTATTTCCATATATGTCAGATTTACACTAGGTTTTATATTAAAGAAGTGACCCATGTCATGCTAAGAAGCTTGTAAAAGAGATAAGGGTCAGTATGAAACAGATACAGCAATAGTATTACAACGACAATGCATATAATGTAAAGAAAAGTATGCTTTCCTTGTATGTATGTAGCATAAACACATTCCATGCATACATTTCTGTTTGGATACTGTTTGATTTTGTGTGTGTGAGCTGTGGAGTTTCTTTGCACACACTGTGTGAGGTCACTGAGTTCATACGGTTAAACACGATGACTGCAGCGCACAGCTCATTATCATCATGTTATGAGTATATCTTACTCTCTTTTTTCTATTATCAGCATGATCTAATGTTCAAGCATTAAAATTCTCTTCAATCCCACACATAAACTTGAATCTTCAGACATCTTGCCACTGCTGTTTCCCATAAAATCTAATGTTTATCCCTTCAAAACCACACTACTGTTGTATATTCAGCCACCACACATGGTGAACCATCTTCTTCACACCAGGATGCCAGCTGCTCGCTGCCCAATCTGTGCTCAAAAATGAACACCCACATACACACACATAAAAAGACATGTGGGCACACAAACCTCAAGCAAGCACATGTAGCATAAACTTTTGTTTTTTGCCTCATGGGAAGCGGGAAGACTCATAGTTGAAAGCACCATGACTTTAGCAGCTCAGCGGTCTTACTGCAGGCCAAATATCAAGAGAAGTTCAGCCAAATATGAAAATTCTGCCATTAATTGCTCAACTTCATGTTTTTAACATCATATTTTTTTTTATTCACATTTTATTTTATACAACAATAATTTGCAGCCTGTAAAGCTTCAGAAAGTACAGAAACACTATGAAAGAATCATAACAGAAGTCCATAAAATACATTCCAAGTCTTCTAAAGCCATGGAGTTATTTTATGTGAGAAACAGATCAAAATTTAAGACTTTACCGTATTTCGTTCTGCTTTCATATGACTTTAGAAGACTTAGAATATTGTGCTCATGTCATATAAACTACTGTTATGGTTTTTGTCTCTTTTAAGTTTGACAGACATGGTCTTTATTAACTTCTGGGAAACTAGTTTCAGTTGACCTTTTATGTGATGAAGGCTTTCTTTAGTTGAAATATCAATATTATACCATATCAGTGTATCAGACTTGTAAAGGCTTGACAACTGTTCCTAAAAACCCTATGAAATAGCAGTTTTGTGGCATTTAGTCCATGACTATTATCTTTGAGGTCATCTAAATACTAGTGTACTCCTAAATATGGCAAAATAAACTTTTAGCAGATATATACATTTAAAACATAGTCTTTGTCTTACAGTGCCATTACTAATCTAAAGGTCATTGCACACTGAGTCCGAAATGTTCGTGTGCGTTTTTCCGTTTTTTCGTATTCCTCATCCTTTCCTATCAAAATGCCTGCAACGGATGCGAAAACGCAGAAAATCGAACCTGATCCAAATTTTTTTATGATGGATGAAAGTTTCGGAGGCAGTATGTAAACGTGATTGACACAACGTGAGGTCGTATTTATTTTTTAACGTGCAAAAATTTCGGACGAAAATTTGGGACTCGCCGTGCAATGACCTTTAAACTGAAATAATTTAAAGCTAAATAAATATATTTATTAAACACTAAATTTAAACACAAAAAACAAATCTAATAAAAGCAACAAAAACATTACTAAACTTTACAAAATTACTAAACTTAAATTGAAATTACAATTTAAACCAGAAAATATAAGAATAAAGTTAATTCAAAATATTAATAAATACAATAATAGCTTTTTATTTAATTATCCAATTAAATGCTCACTAGAATGACAATGTCCTCTCCCAGCACCACTAGCAACTGCAAGTAGCTATTTAAAAATTAATGAACTCTTTGATACCTCCTGTCCAACTTCCTGTTTCAACAGGAAATACATCAACACAGAAAAGAAAAGTGTGCTTCATATCATCTTTAAGTGTGAACACTCTAGATTTTTCATTCATCATATATGTTTCAGCAGCCTTATTCTGATGTAACTCTCACAGTTCTCTTCAGTCAGCGCTTCTGTGTGATAATTCATGTCCTCTTCCTCATTTAGAGAGTACCAGAGGCAGAAGCCTCATCATTTTTCACACAGACAGGATTTACCACTGCTTACTGTCGCCTTCAGACAACACCAATTACACAGAGAGGCCTGCCCGTGCGTCTCACGCTAGTCTGGCTCCTCTCATCTCATATGAGCTTATAGAAACCTCATACATCCAGCCTGCCTGAGGGAGAGTCAACTCAGAGGATGACTTACATCTGCATTCTCTGCACAAAGCCTCGCTGGCACGACTCGATCAAACATTCGTTCTAGAAAACCTTTAGTCAACTTTTCACCCAACCTTTACTGAGAGGAATAATAGCATTACAATATTTGATTAAAAGAAAGAAAGAAAGAAAGAAAGAAACAAAAGCAGAAGTACTTACTGTCTATGAGAGAGTGAACTATTTAACAATTTTTAAATGACGGTATTTTACCTACAGTAATTGATCATAAGTATAAAAACATTTTAATAGTAGGCCTATAAATGGTCAAATAGATATATAAATATATATAAAGTTTGAAAGTATCAGGAGACTGGCTTCATTAGGTCAAGCACAATGCTTCGGTGGGCGGTAACTGCTGAACTCTTTTGTGTTTCCATAGTAACTGCGACTTCTATGATTGGCATACTGTAGTTTCTCACTTTCATGTTCTGTCTTGGAAGGATTATAAATTATCGCTAAATCAAAACAAATAGGATTTTTTTTCTTTCCAATCTAGTTGCATTCTATTGAATTCCATTTTAATCAGGCAAGCTGCTACATTACTTTAAAACATTAAAACCGCCTAGAACATAAGCTAGAACTATATTACTTGGTGGAAGAATTGTTTATTGGGGTTATTATTCACATTCTAAATTATTCAAATAATAAATTATTGCTGTTTTAACCCTATCTCATGGGAAAATGTTACTATTTGATGAAATGTCGTTTTTATATGAATTCACAAGATGTGACTTATGGCAACTAATGATTTTCAGAAAAAAAAAAGAAAAGAAAAATCTATCATGAAGGTCAACCCTTAAACCTAACTCATTCATTTATTCATTCGTTTTTTATTTATAAAGCACATTTAAAAACAACCCAGGGTTGACCAAAGTGCTGTACAGATCAGAGTCAGTGGGGTGTAAGCAGATCATATGAAAAATACAAATAAGATCGTACAAATTCATATGAATTGGCCACCAATTTGTCAAAACATAAAATGAACTGCCATGAGAGTGTGATGTGGCATTTGCTGTGAATTGTTGCTTTTATTATGGCTAATAAAGTCACACACAAATTATATTCAAATTCAAATTTAACAATAATAATTTTAATATTGTACAAAACACAATCAGCACCTGAGCTGTCAGCTGTGATGTAAACTATATTTCAAAAATATAATCTGTCATTTTGTCATTTTACCTTTGTGGTTAATTAGGGCAAAAATTCTGATTAGCAGAATGTGCATCACATTGCATTGCATCTCGTTAGGAGGACATGTTAGAAATTACACAAACAAATTTTAAATGACCATGTAATATAAAAAGTTTTACTTATATATTTATAAAAATATACTATAATTTAATTGCAAAATATTCAAATATATATACATTTATAAATAGTGTGGGGAGATGTCATTCACTTGCAAAGCTGAGGAGCTATTTTGATTGACAGACCTCTTCAGAATGATGGGTATTGTAGTTCCTCAAAAGACATTGCATAATTAAACGTGATTTTACTCAAGTAAACTTGGTATAGCATCTCTTGATAGTGTCTTTATCACACCATAACTTGAACCAGCCGAGCGAGGCGAGGTGATGAAGGAGGTGAGATTAGGAGAGACGCATATGTGACCAGCACTTCTCAACACCGCGTTAAAAAGCTCACAGGTCTCCACACTACTCAAGGTGTCATGGTTCTCTTCATTTATCTGAGGCCTACACTGAAGGGAGCAAAAATGTCAACGACAGGCTGCGGACATGAGAAATGTCAATGTAAATGGATATCTCTGTGCTGACTTCACAGCGAGAACACGAGAGAGTGTGAAAAAGTGCAGGTGAATGGCTCAGGGGCTTCACTCTTCTGTCAGGGTCTCCTGGTGCTGATTCACGAACCATAATGAAAATTGTCAGCACCATGACAAGCCAAAGTCTAATGGCACGAGAGCTGTCATAACTTTGCAGCTCAGACACATAGTAACATTTCATAACAGGTACATGTATTAAAACTCCTTATTTTGAATTCCCAGCATTCTTACACAACCTTCAAAGCCCTCCAAACTTGCATGAACCCTTGTGCAGGCATTTAATGAGTATGTAGTTGGAACGCTGCTGCAATCTATGGCTGACAGCATCAGATCTATTCATGAATGCTATCTATGTGTGTGTGTGAGAGAGAGAGAGAGTCTGCCAACTGAACCCGGAGAGAAAACCAGCAGCAGGAATTGGATTTGGATCCAGGCTTCATTCCACTCAAAAGTGACATGAGGTGATTCATAGCATCCCAGAGTGATGACGGAAGAGTCATGCCTTCTTTTCTGATTATTTCTCCTTCCATCAATCACTCAAGTCTCTAAAATATGTCTTACACGACCCGCTCTCATTATCTCTCCGTTTCAATTTTCAATGCTCTTTTCTTTACAATATATCAGGGACCATATCAGTATCTGCAATAATTTAGTTTTTTAAAGGGATACTTCACCCAAAAATCATGATTCTGTGATTAATTACTCACCCTCATGTTGTTCCAAACCCGTAAGATCTTCGTTCATCTTCGGAACACAAATTAAGATATTTTTGATGCGCAACGTAGTAAAGACATTGGTAACATTGTCCATGTGACATCCGTGGTTCAATCGTAATTTTACAAAACTATGAGAATAAGAAAACAAAAGTAACAACTTTATTCAACAATTCTTCTCCCCTGAGTCACCGTCTGCTGCCATTATCGAGAGTACCACGAAAAAAAGTATTCTCGCTTTGTACCATTTTAATGATGTCCTTACTAAACACAAATTAAGATCTTTTTGATGAAATCTGAGAGCTTTCTGACCCTCCATAGACAGCAATGCTGCTAAGTTCGAGGCCCAGAAAGCTCTCAGATTTCATCAAAAAGATCTTAATTTGTGTTTCGAAGATCAATGAAGGTCCTACTGGTTTGGAACGACATGAGGCGAATTTTCATTTTTGTGTGAACTATCCCTTTAATTGTTAGGCAGATTGGACAGACACTGATAGATGATAGGCAAGATATGTAAGATATGTAAGATATGTAAGATCCCTTGTAATGGGCAGGTCTTCAGACTTACTAGAAACTTCCAGACAGGTGTGTTGGGGCAGGTTAGAGCTGAACTCTGCAAGACGTTGGCCCTCCAGAAGCAGGATTGGACACCCCTGTCCTAAGGTGTGTGCTCTTATGTCTGATGATTGACTTCAGAGGAAAATCCTGTGTTTTGTCAAAATTGACATTGGCAAGAGTTCAATGACACACCTCTCCTAATGGCGTACAGTTTTTGCTAAACCAGCTCCTGAAAATATTATTGTCTGGTATAACCTTTAATTTGCTCTCTTGTCTTACAGGGTGTTCTCTCTGCTTTTCTGTCTCTGTCTGTGTGTGTGTGTGTGTGTGTGTGTGTGTGTGTGTGAAATAAGCAAATCATAATGATTTCTGAAAGATCATTTGACACTGAAGACTGTAATGGCTGCTGAAAATGTAACTTTGCATCACAGGAATAAATTACATTAAAAAAACAGTTATTTTAAACTGTAATAATATTTCACAATTTTACTATATTTTTGATCAAATAAATGCAGCCTTGATGAGCATACAAGACTTATTTCAAAAACATTAAATAATCTTAAATATTATCAAATATTTTAATGGTAGGTATAACAAAATACTGTTTAAATGAACTATGGCATAAATCAGCCTCAATGCCAAAACCTGAGAGTGTAAATGTGAACTTGGCTTGTTTATCCACATGTTCTGGGCATTCCAGCCCACTGAGGTGTGTTTGGCTCAAGAACCAACGAGTTTTATTTCTGCGTGCGCTCCATAAATTTCATCTTTACCATAAAATAACAGCAAACGTTCTGTTGCTCTTGAATTACAAGGAACCTTTAGGGCTTTTTCCAATTCCGAGCATTCCAGCTACGCCCAGCGTTAAAAGTGAACCACGGATCACACTACACTTTAATTGCATTAACAGCAAGATGAAATCTAATAGGGGTTCCTCATTGTCGAATTCTCTCAGTAACACAATCAGAGAGGCTTACATCACATTACTGATGAAGAATTCATGTTGTCATCAAAACACGTCATTGTCTCATAAGCGTCAGTTATTATTAAAACAATTATTAATCATGTAGGGAGTTGTGCTGAAACTTCAGTCCCTTGAATTATAGGACATCAGTTTTTGAAAATTCCTTTTAAGTATGCCTTTTCCCAAAAAAATAGCACTTCCAAGCTGTTATGAGGATAAAATGGAAGATTGTCATTGCAACAAGAGGAGTTTGTGTCAAACCAACACTTTGACTGTTAAAATAGCTTTTTTTTTTCACCAAGCTTGGCACTACAGTTCACCTCAAACTGACAGGATACTCTTTACAAAAATAAATCAGCTAATATTTTGCTGAGGCAGCCGGGTTTGGTCTGTTTTTCTACTTAAGCAGACTCTGGACAAGAAGAAAGCAAAGCCAGAACTTTTCTCAATAAACAAGCACAGGCCGAGAGAGGAAATCAGAACACTTAAAACAACAGACTTAAATATAAAGCATTATGGGAGGGTCAGTGAGCACATACAGTGGCAGAATGAGTGACTGAATCCATAAAACTGAGTCAGATAGCTTCTCCAAGAGTCTCTCGGGCCTCAGGCAACATGCTGACCCTGGATAAAGGTCAACAGTCAGAGCAGCGGTTAACCCTGCCCCTCATTTATGCATTTGTAAGAAGTGAAGTCAACTGTGAGGGCTCAGCTGATACTCTCTGGATTTTTCCATCATTAGTAGTGCTTGCTAAAGTGAACAGCACTGTAGCTGTTTCTCATATTTTAAATTAGGGATCGTACAGTATATAATCCTAATCTTAAAAACACAATGTTGTTTTTACAGGCATGAATGTTATCTCAAATCACATGGATAGATGAGATAGAGGTGTCCTCTTACTTTTCAACCCATATCAGACTAAGAATTCATGTGGCAGTCAGTAAAACAGACAAAAAACAAAAAAACAAAAAAAACATATCATAGATACCTGGGAGTTTTTTGGCCAGTAACCACCTAAAACCACTCAGAAACTGCAGCACATTATACTAATTGTGGACATCCCTCACATTTTCTTCTTAACATGTAAAAATCAAGTGCATGTTTTCATTTATTTATTTTTCCTCATCCGGTATATGAATTGCTGTGTGATTTGTGCCACTGGGAAAGCAAGATGACTGGAAGAGACTTCCTGATCAATACACAATTACAGAGAGCTGCAGTGGACAGCAACTTTGTGAAGAGCGGTCACACATAAACACACAAACACACGTGACGTGAATGTGTCTGCTCGGGCATCGGGCTCGTTTCACGCTTATCAGCTGACATATACATCACGACGAAAGATCACATCAATACACACATACAGTGGCCAGACAAAGATCAGTGAGTCAAAACTAACCAAGAGCAGAGTCATTACACTCTGTCACTTCCTGTATCCCTAAACAACACTGACTACTAGCTCCTGACACATGCCACAGAAAGCAAACAGAGTAACACTCTATCCACACTGGAGAAACAACGGGAGAGAAGTGACTCTAACATCCACCCTGCTGAAAAAATCTGCTTCATTTCCAATGAAACTTAAGCTAGTGAAGCTAGCTGACCAGCAACCTCTTACAGTTAAAGATGGTAGACCAAAGAAGTCCTGCAGGTTAAGATAGTTGTGCAGTCTGGTGAGGACAAAAGCATCCAAAATACAACAGCTCAGTTCTAGTTCTGTATACCAAGCTTCTTTGCTTCTTCAGCTGCCATCTAAAGGTGCAGTCACATTTACCATTGTTCAGTGAATTTTCATGGGCAAAATCCATTTCAATAGGAACCTGTATGATTGGGAATTTTGCTGAGGGTGAAGGATTTATCCACATAGATTTCACAACAGGTTCAAGTTAATCCCACAAATTTGCCCCATTGACCAATTGGTTTTAAAATTTGTCTGGTTTAAAAGTGATTTCTGTGTAGGCAGTGGTTCATACATCGCTACACTCTTGACAATAGACCTTTATTTGTCTAAATTTCTCTAATGTGAGCTCACCTTAAGACAGCAATGGAACCCTAAAATTGACTGAAACCGAACTCATATGAAGTAGGGGTCGACCGATATGTGTTTTTCAGGGCCGATGCCGATACCGATTATTACAGACCAAGTAGACCGATAACCGATATTTTGAACCGATATATATGTCTGGTGTAAAAATTAAAATTAATGTCAAAATTAAGAATAACAAGGGCACTGACAAAAACTGCCTTCCCTGGTGTTGGTTGCACTTCTTATTCTTGTCTTCCTCCATGCATCCATCCACAATAAGGGTAATATAAAGAGAGAGTTAAAAGTGGGGTCACTGTATGCTTCATGATTAAGCCTATGAA